>CM029276.1:20292881-20387198 GCA_016920895.1 Vaccinium myrtillus
TGATATCACCAAGTCCATTGATATACCAGATCTAGGTGATATTAAGTATATTAGGACTCATGCTTCATATGGTAAATTCTTAGATGATGAAAGAAAATTTTCAAATGAAGTGTCTGATTGGGAGTTCTTCACATACCTCTGGTACACCCTGTGCAAGATGATTTTTTGCCATGGTGGTAAGAAGATGATGCTTGAGTTTGCACCCTTAGCCTACACCCTCTCACAAGGCAAAACCATTGATCTGGCTTCTTACTTCTTGGGCTATGTTTACAAGATTGGTTCTGATAATCATACCAAACCACTTACTTATAACTTGGGAGGCCCCCTCTGGTTCCTACAGGTTTGGCTATTGGCTTATTTCCCAGATCACAAGGTGGCAAAAAGGTCTCCTATCAATGTTTATGGGGAGAAATTCCTTATCCTGTCTTCGATTCCCCTCACTTTGGTTGAATACTTGCAATATTTCTACAACATGAAGGAGGATAAAGAAGAGATAGAGTTTACTCCCTTTGATGACTGGGACATTGGCCCTAAATGGATTAGAAGAATAATGGAACAGAGGGGAACGAATGCTTATCGAGATGCTTGGGCCAGTATTCTTATGTCAAGGGAAATTATCATAGGGGGCTACATTGGAGGGTGTAGGCAAGCTTATGTAGAAATTTATTGCCCTGCCCAGTTTGCTAGACAATTTGGATTGGTTCAAGATATCCCTTGTCCTTACCCTGGAGAAGTTAATATTGACCTTTCAGCAAGGGGTAAAGTTGATAAGAACCAACTTTCGCGAATCAATGTGGAATACAGGAAATTGAGGGCAAACTTCCAACCATATAGATTTGCCATTATTGTAGGCCCTCCTCATCCAAGATTCTCCCGATGGTGGCACAATACCATAGAATCGTATAATAAATCTGAAGCTGTCAAAGTTTTTATCAAGGATATTGGTATTGTTGTTGAGGAAGTAGCCCATTCGGATACATTATCAGATGATGGGTTTGGGAGAGGTTCCAAAGATGCAGTGCAAGGAGGACAACAAGGAGAAGTTCCAGAAGTGCAATCTTCTACCTTGACACTTGTCATTTTGGATGTCAAACCCCTTCAGTCTGTGCCATACATAGTCACTAGAGCTCAGAAACAAAAGGCTACTACTTCTCCCGCAGGTACCTTACATGTCTTTTATAATTAAATTTCCTCCAAGGTATTTCCATTTCTTACTTATGCTTCCATATGCAGAAACCACCCCCAAGAAGAGGGTGAGGAAGGAAAGAGAGACTACTCAAGCCCCTGCTTCTCTAATTTAGAAGCCAGGTAACTCTTTACTCCATTAATTTATGCTGATCTTTTAGATCCTTTATAAGATAAACTCTTACACTTCTCCTCTTTTTTTTTTTTTAAGTAGCCAAGAAAAGAAAAGAGACTTCAGCAACAGAGCAAGAAGCTAGCCATGAAGAGGCAAAATTTGCCAAGGTTTATGAGGCTTCGAAACGGAGAAGAAAAGTATTAATTGAAGAACCAGAGGAAGAAAAGATAGAAGATGTTCCTATAGGCCAATTTGTGAGAGGTAATCTTCATGACCTTTCCCTTAGATACTGTATTTTTTGGCCTTAGAATTTCAGTCTTACACTTCTTTATCCTTGTTTATTATTTATTATTTCAGAAAAAAGGGCAAAGTCAAAGCCTGCCGAGGCTTTGAAAACTTCTTTAGAGCCCATTGAAATTGGATCTGTTGAGGCTAAAAAACAAGTTGGTACTTCTGTGACTAGGGCACCTGAAGTTTCAAAATCTGATACAGCTTCAACACAAAGAGCTGCCTTTTTCCTTATTGAAAAAGTTGTTTAGAAAGCTGAAGCTCTTAAGTCTCAACCACAGGCCATAGTGCAAGGCATGTCTCCTCCTGTTGTAAGTATTGTTGCAAGAGCCTTAACCTTTGGAGATGAACACATCAAAGTACCATCATCAATAGCTGCAAGTGCTGCTATAGAACCATTCACTTCTATAGAAAGAATTGCTGATCAACCTGAAATGGTAGTAGAGAAGCAAACTCCCGCAGAGACTTCAAGTAAAGAGCCTTTGCAAAAGCAAGTACATGGAATGGAGATGACACTTGACCAAAGCATTCTGGACCAACCTCAATCAAAAACTAAGGGGACTATGTTTGAATTTGAGGTTCCTGTTCCAGTCAGTACTGAATTTTCTAATTCTAAAGATGACAGTAGTTTGTTTCCTGAAATTGTGCCAAGTACTACCATTGTCAAGACTACTGAGCATGCTAGAGTGGTTACTGAGCAAAAACCTCTTGAGCAGCCACAAAGGAGTAACATCCTTGAGAAGCAAGCTTCATTTGAGTCAACCCATTTAATTGAGGTATTGTTTTCTATAAATGTTCAGGCTTATAGCTATCATGCTTTACTAAGAAATCTCAGCCTTATGATTTGTATATTCTTCTTAACAGGAAACCAATGCTTCTGTTAGTGCTGCTATTGATGGTCTTCCTTCATTGGAGCAATTCAAATTAAGAGTAAGTGATTTCTGTCAAAGAATCACAAATCCCAAGGCTCCAACTCCTTCTACAGAATCTCCCATCATCCAACTCAAAGCTCGACGCAGCTCATCCCCTCCAGAATTGGTCAAACCTACTTTCTCTCTTGAAGAAATTCGGGAATTGAGAGAAATTCTTGGTCATTATGCTGAGTTGGAGTTTGAAGCACTTGCTGAAGGAGAATTAAAAGAACAATTACATATTTGTTGTCAAGCTGCTTGGGTACTAAAACCTGCTTCTCAGGAGCTGCACAAACAACTTTTAACTAAGGTTTCTGAGCTTCAAGTGAAAGTTCTTCAACTTTGTGAAGTTCAAGAAAGACATCTTCAAAGGCAGAGTTTGAAGGCAACATTATCAAGTGCAAATGATGAAGCCCAGAGTTTGATTTCTTCTTATGATCAAAATGCTACCAAACTATATTGGTTAAAGGAAGAAGAAGCACGTTTGGAAGAGGCTCTGCAACAAGTCAGGGGAGAGATTGCTCAAACAACCACCAGTATGTAGACCTCTATGGACAAAGCTTCTTCTGCAGTTGCAAATATTAGATACTTGGAAGATCAATTGCAAAGGACTACTGATCAAGAAGAAATCTATAACTTTGTTTGTAACAGAGGTGCTCATGTATTGAGTGACCTGAAAGATACCATTGTACAGTTTTTAAGTAATGAATGAAACGTTTATGTTGTTTCAAATTCACAACTGTTTGAACTGCTTGAAATGTTGATCTCATCATTTTCAGTTTTGAGCTTCAACCATTGAAATTGCTTGCTCTTGTGATTAGTCTTGAACAACACAAGCAAGCAAAAGACAAACTACTTTAAGTTTTATCTTCTGCTAAAGGATTCCCAAATAGTTTGGATATAAGCCTTTAGATATCTTTCGTTAATTTTTCTTCTATGAACGTAACCATTTAAATCTCTTAAATGATATGCCCCTCTTTTAAGCACTCTATGTACTTGGAAAGGCCCTTCCCAGTTTGGAGCCCATTTTCCTAGTCCATGTTTCCTCTCTTTGATAGGCAACACTACTTTCCATACTAAATCACCTATATCAAAGCTTCAAACAACCACTTTCTTATTATAACTTCTAGATACTCTTGATTTATGTAACAAGATTTGATTTAAAACCTTAATTCTTGCTTCATCTATCTCTTCAAGCTCCATATACATGGCTTGATGGTATGTTCCAATGTCTAAATTATTTTGAGAAGCAATCCTTTGTGATCTTACCACAATTTCCATAGGCAATACAACATCATGCCCATAAGTTAAAGCAAAAGGTGTAGTTCATGTACTTGTCATTTTGGTAGTTCGTTATGCCCATAACACATTTAAAAACATACTTGGCCATTCTTCTGGATTTTTCTCAACCTTTCTTTGAATACCTCTTTTGATGATCTTATTGGTTGACTCTGCTTGGCCATTTGACTGAGCATAATAAGGTGTTGAATTGATTAGTGAAACCCCATGAGTTGTTGCAAAAGCTTTTACTGCTCTACCTTCAAAGATAGATCCATTATCCACTGTTATGGTTTCTGGAGATCCAAACCTACAGATAATGTTCCTAATAAATTCAATTACTTGTTCTTGAGACACACTTTCAAAAGCTTGAGCCTCCACCCATTTGGTAAAGTAATCAGTAGCAACTAAAATAAATTTATCCCCACTTCTAGAAGCAGGATAAATCATACCAATCATGTCCATTGCCCAACCTCTAAATGGCCAAGGCTTAACTACGTACTGCAATTCAGTGACAGGTAATCGCTTGAGAGGTCCTGTTCTTTGACAAGCTTGACATCCTTTTGCATAGTCAATACAATCTTTAAGGATAGTAGGCCAATAGTATTCATACCTTCGAATCAGCCACCTCATCTTGATTCCTGCTTGATGAGCTCCACAAAGACCTTCATGAACCTCTGCCATAACTTTAAAAGCATTAACCTTATTTAAACACTTCAGCAAAAGGCCATCTGCTCCTCTTTTGAACAGTTCTCCATTATACATAATGTAATTAACAGATCTTAGCTTGGTTGCTCTATCTGTTTTGGCATTAGGTTTTGTCAAATAATCAATCAATGGTTGTCTCCAGTCATTTGGATTAGAAGAAATAGTGATTTCATCAACTTCGAAGTCAATATTCCTATCTTTGAGCATAGGCAATGATTTCCTTAAAGTTAATTGACAAAATTCTTTACTCTCATCAGTGATAAATTTAAACCCTGATGCTCTTTGAGCCACTGCATTTGCTTCTCCATTAAAGAATCTTAGAACATAAGTAAATGTAATCATGTGGAAATGCTTAATTAAAAGCTTTACATATTGATGGTAAGGCTTTAAACCAATACAATGACAACTGAATTCTCCATTCACTTGATTTATAACCAATTGAGAATCTCCAAACACTTCAACTATATTCACTTTTAAAGTGAGAAGAAGCTCCAAACCCATAATTAGAGCTTCATACTCTGCTTGGTTATTTGTACATTTCCCTTCATTTATTTGAAATCCAAATTTGGTTTTCAAACCTTGAGAAGACTCTAAAATAATTCCAATCCCAGCCATTTGGGATGTTTTCGAACCATCGAACCACATTTTCCATGGCTTGATTGTTACCATATCAACATCTGCTATTTCTGGAGTTTCAACTCCATTTGGATGATCAGCCAAAAAGTTTGCCAAAGCTTATCCTTTTACTGACTTTTGGGGAACATACACAAGGTTGAATTCAATCAAAGAAACAATCCATTTCTCAATTCTACCACTAAGTACAGGTTGAGATAACAAATATTTCATAACATCAGTTTGGGAAATTACATAAGTTACTCTAGGCATCATATAGTACCTGAGTTTCATAGAAGCAAAGAATAGAGTTAAACATAACTTTTCTACTGCAGAATACCTACTTTCACAATCATTAAGAAACCTACTTAAATAATAGATAGCTTGTTCCTTGCCTTCATCATTATCTTGAGCTAACAAAACTCCAATTGAGTCATGGTTGCTACTAGATACAACTTTACAGGCTTCCCCTAGAACCGGAGGATTGATTAAGTACTCCTTGATGGCTTTGAAAGCATCATCATACTCCTTTGTCCATTTGAAGTCTTCTCCATCCTTCAATTTCAACAAAGAAGAGAATATTTTAGTTTTCCCTGTAGTATGATATAAACCTGCGAAGAAAATTCAATTGACCAAGAAATTTTTGTAATTATTTCTTGTTCGAAGGCGGTTTTGCCTCAATAATGGCTTTAGCTTTATTTTTATCAACTTGAATACCTTTTCTGTGGACCAGATATCCTAAAAAGTTTCCTGTCGTTACTCCAAAAACACATTTAGCAGGATTCAACTTTAGTTGATAATGCTTCATCTTCGAAAAGGCTATTTTCAAATGTTTTATATGATCATCAATGGATTCTGATTTCACAATGATATCATCAATATGACATTCTAAAAAACCCCCAATTATCTCATGAAAAATAGCGTTCATTGCTCTCTGATAAGTAGCACCTGCATTTTTTAGCCCAAATGGCATTTTGATCCATTCAAAAGTCCCAAGATTACCAGGGGCTCTAGATGCAGTCTTATGAACATCTTCTTCAGCTATACAAATCTGATTATACCCCGAATGGCCATCCATAATAGACATGATTTTATGGCCTGCAGAACTATCCACAAACATGTCTACTATAGGCATTGGGTATTCATCTTTAGGAGTTGCAGTATTTAAATTTCTAAAATCAATGCAAACTCTAATTTTTTCATTTTTTCTTGATAACAGGAACAATATTTGATAGCCATTCTACATATCTTGCTGTTTGAATGAAACCAGTATTTAAAAGATTTTGAATTTCCTTTTTAACCAATAATATGGTTTCAGGAGACATCTTCCTTGGAAGTTGTTTAAAAGGTTTGCAATTGGCTTTAATAGGCAATCTATGCTCAACTAAATCTCTACTCAAACCAGTCAACTCTTTATAACTTCAAGCAAAGCATTCCTTGTTTTCTTTAAGCACTGCAATCAACTTGGCCTTTGACATAGCATCAAGCTCCTTATTGACATACACAGTGTTTGGAACAATTCCATCCCTCAATTCTACTTCTTCTAAAGGATCTTGGGAATCCACATGGCCTATAAAAGCCTCTTCGAACATACTTGGCCTCAACCCCCAGTCAGATTTCTTCGCCAATGATTCTTCCCAATCATTTGATTCTTGTACCTTCTGCTCTATTTCTAGGGCCATAAACTTAACTAAAGCCAAAGAGTTGGCTTCTTCGAACTCTGTCTTGGATTCACATCCAAGTAGCCTCATCTGGTGGGTTGTCTGATTCATAATCAACTGCTTGTTTAAGCTTCGATTTTAACTCTGTCAATTCTCCAACTTCCAATACACTGAATGGAGGGGTGGCAGGTTGTACTATTTCACTTAAAGGGATGATCTCTGGTTTATACATTTCAGCCTCTGCACAATTTGCTGAAGTACTGAATGGGTGTGGATCTGCCTTCACTTCTTCAACCCCCACTCCTTTTCCATTTTCATACTTCACAATCATTAAGGCTTGATGCATTGAAGAAGGGATACAACCATTGACATGAATCCAATCCCTTCCAAGTAGAGCATTGTATTTACCTGTAAAAGTATCCACCACAAAGAAAGCTGTATCAGTTTTCACTTGGCCAACTTTCAGGCGTATAGAACAATTCCTTTAGGGCTCTTACTTTCGCTAATAAATCCAGCAATAGATGTACTTGTTGGGATCAATCGAATCTTCTCTTTACCCAATTTCTTCAAGGTCCTGCATGGCAAAATGTTCACTGCTACACCATTATCAACCAAAACCCAGTTTATCATAATTCCATCAAATGAAGCAGAGATATATAAAGGCTTCAGATGGTGCCTCATGTCACTTGATGGTGGCCTAAAAGGATAAGAAATGTCAGCACAATTTAAATCCACAATCAGAGGAAATTCAGGGTCTGAATCTATTTCTAGAACAAAAACTGCTCTCTCTTTGGAGTTAACTTCTGGTTCCTCCATTGCATTAGCCATGACCAGGAGCTCATCTTCTTCTTCCTCCTTTTGAATCTTTGAGATGATTGCTCTCCACACATCATTCCAACCATTGTCATAGGTTAGTGTTGGAAATTTCTCGGAAATTTGGTGTGAATGAAACCGGGCGTTCGGAGGGTCTCTCGAGGCAACCGAAAGGACCCACGTAGCTGTTTGTTACACGCGTTGATGGCAGAATATTACGGTGTTAATTGCTGGTTATAACACCTCGTAACCTCCCCATGATTAAGATTGAATGGCTGTAAATCTCCAGAGTTATTGCGGTAGTTTTTATTCCTCAATTCATTGGCAGATTTTGAATTCGTATTCATTGGGGAGGCTCCCCATTGATTCACGACTTGAATGCTGCAGCTCCTTTTTCCAGCTATTTAAGGGGAACTCTGTTGAGTGCTTCATCCAATAGAAATTCGTGCTTCACACTACATTCCAGAAACTGTGTTTTGAGAGAGAGAGGAAGACGTTGTTTCAGTTCGCCAAGGCAGTCAACAGAGGTGTTCTGTTGGCCGTGGTCCAAGCCGTTGTATCCTGGGACGAAGATGTCGGATCAACCTACAACGCCCACGGTAGGCGACGCATCTTTGTTCAGGAGAGTGTGGTTGCACACGACTCGACGTTTCTACTATTTGTATCTCTGTTTACAGTTTATGTAATTTCCAGTTTTGTCAATTTCGTGTGCATTTTACTGTAATCTGTTCATGTTTATATATATCAGAAGTAATTGTTCTTCGGTATTACGATTGCCGCTGTATTTTTTCCAACAGTTAGATCATACTCATCATCACTAGATACATCAATGATCTCCACAGGGTCAACCTCTGGCTGTAAAGCCCTTCGAACTGGTGAGCAATCTGGACCAAAGGGTCCAAAGTTCATGAATGATGGAGAAACCATATTGATTTGAACTTCAGGCAAAGTTCCAAATTGAATAGTCCTCCCTTCAAGTGATTATTGCTCTGATTCATTTTCTCCAATATCAACCTTATCCATGGATCCCATTGTAGAGGTTTCCATAGGGGAAAATGTTTCAATAGGGGAGGAACTCGTTCCTCCACCTTCTTCCTGTTCCACTATCATGGCTTCCAACAAATCAGATTGATAGCTTGCCAAGGAGTGAGGGGAAACTGTACTATTCTCATGTTTTTCATTATCCATTCTTGCAGCCAAACTCTCCAACGTTTCCTTTTCAGATTGTGTAAACCCTTTTTGAAGAGAATTGTCTGAATCCTCTCTTTGGAGTTTGTTAAACCTTGGGTTGAACTTATTACCCCCATTAGAATTCTCCTTTGAGGCATATTCTTTCATTTGGAAACTAGTATATCTCCTTTACAATTTCCTCTTTTGAGTTTTTGTCAACATAGGAATCTTGGTCTTTGGATCTCTAATTACAACCCATTGACCAGCAGAAGTATTTGGAGGTTTGACCATTTTATTTCTAAATTTGGAAGGAGATTTGTACCCTTGGAAGAGTTCTAGTTTAACTTTCTTCAGAAACCAATCAGGAACTCCTTTTACCAAGGCAAACTGTTCCTTTTGAACTTCATTTTCTTGATCCATTGGGGCCTTTCCAATGTTAACCTTCTTCAAAGGAGGATAGTCTCTCTTCGAAGCTGGTGGAACTGGACTAGAAGGTACATTTCTTTTGGAAACCAACCAAGGCTTCTCATTTTTTCCATGACTTGGGCTTACCAAGGATTTTCTTTCATTATTCTGATCCAAAGCCTTTCTTTCTATCCTTTTTGGAAAGAAATCAACCCCCTGTCTGTCCAGATCTTTGAAAATCAAATAATTGGCTCTGTATTCCATACACAAGCATTCTAAGAAAGATGCTTCGAGCATAGGAAGATGGGATTGCTTAAAGCCTTTCTGAGAGGAGCTTTCTGCTGCATAATTTTGCCTGTGAGCTTTCCCACCATCACTTCGAAGCTGAGCAAATCTTTGGCCTTCCTCTTCCAAATTGCACAGAATTCATCCCAACATGAACTTGCCTGTTTTGCCATACTTCTCGAATTGTCTTGGCCAAAGAGGTTGGCACATTGTTATTAGCAGTTACTTCCCCAATCTTTGGAAATGGATTTGTCTATACCCATGGGTTTTTCTGGAAACATGATCCTTTCTTAATCTACTCTTGAATCCTGTCACCAAAAACATTACAATTCTTAGTTGAATGAGTCCAAGAATCATGCCATTTGCAATACTTTTTTCCTTGCATTTCTTCCAATGTTGGAAGTTTAACATTTTCAGAGAGTTTGATAAACTTTTTCTTTAATAGATAATCAAAGATTTCATTAGCCTTAGAAACATCAAATGAATATACTTTACTGATTGCTTTCTTTTTAGTCCTTGGTGCTATAGAAAAATCCTTTCGAACTAAATTTTCACAAGGATCATGTTCAACAAGTTCAGCATCATCAATTTCATAAGTATGATCTTTATAATATGTTGAATAAGAAGAATTGTTCCTATCAACATCTTCTTCTAGCAGAGATTCATATCTTGATGCTTTATAAGTTAAATCAACCAGATCTCTAAATTCAGTAGAATCGAACTTCTTTCTGAGTTCTCTACTTAAACCATCTTGCGCTATCCTAACAAATTCAACTTCTGGTAGTTGTAATTTGCATTTGTTTCTAGCCTTTTTAAATCTAGCTATGAATTGAGCAGCCTCGATGGCTTTTGTTTCAATCTTGCTAAATCAGCCACGGTAACTTCAGGTTCAGTTTGGTAAAACTAAGCATGAAATATTTCTTCCATCCTTTGCCAATTAGGAACTGACTCTGGTGTCAAGTTAGAATACCATTCGAAGGCTGTTCCTGTCAAAGAATTGGGAAATAATTTCAACTTAATGAACCCATTATTGCCTAACTCCTTACACTGAGTAGTAAATCTAGCAATATGTTTAGTTGTTGATTGTTTTCCATCCCCATGGAATAAAGTAAAATCTGGGATCTTAAACCCCCTAGGGACTTCGAACTGTCTATCTATCCATTCTAGATAAAGTTTTCTATAAATTTGAGTTTGTACCGCCCGGTTTAGAGGTCCATAAACTTCTTGCATAAGGCCTAGTATTTCATCTCGAAGGGCAGGATTTCCCCCTAGAGGGATCCTTGGATTAGCAGGTGGTTCCCAATTAACATTTATAGGCATGTGATCTTCTGGAAACCTCTGAAAAAGATCATCAAAAGGCCTAGGTTGCTTGAAACCTCCTTCCTTCCTTGCAAAAGGTTCATAAAGGTGGTTCAAATGCACCCTTCCCATCTCTGGTATTCCTGAGTACTTAGGAATCCCAATTTCTGGATTAGGCCTTTTTGAACTAAACATATCCTTCTCATTAAGATGATTTCCAGGGGTAAAAATATAATCATCAAACCCGTAATCATCATTTTTAAAACCTTTATCCTCATTTAAACCATCAGAATTTGGTTCGAAATGGACATTAGTGGTTTTTTTAAACACTTTCTTAGGCTTCGGTGTTTGATAATCATGGGTCTTTGCAGGTTCATACCAAGATTCTGGTACATCATCTACATTTATAGGCTCTTTTCCAGGCATTGACTTGAGTTTGCTTGTGCTAGCCTCTCCATTATCCTTCTCAAGTGAAGGTAAAAGCTCATTCCTAAGCCCTGATTACTCTTCTAATTTTTGCAACATAAGTTCTGGGTCTGAGCCAGTTCTTTAAATGTAGCAATCATCTTAGCAAACTGACTAAATGACATATTCCCTCCAACTTCTGGATTCTTTGGGTCATCAACATGTACAGTTCTATTATTCCTAGTGTTCATTCGAGAAACCTGGTCAATTCCTACATTTGGGTCCTGATCAGTACGAGTTTCTGGACCAGTTTGAAGGCCTTCAACTTGTTCATTCTCTTTAGAATTAACATTATTCTCATCCTCTGGCGTTTGGCCAATCTGAGAATCATCTGCTTACTTCTTAAGTTTTGGAGCCATTCAACACTTTCAGGGGTCCCACTGGGCGTGCCAAAAAAAGTGTTTGGTTCTTTTTACTTCTTTATAATGAAAAATGATTGTGTGCGAGCGTGCCAGAGAGAGTCTCAATTTCCTCCCTCAGATTAACTTTGGAGAAACCAAATCTAATCAGGCGATTGTGTTTTATTGGTTCAATTACCTCAATTAAGAGGATTTTTCTTTCAAAGTGAAAAAATGCAAACCAATATACTTAGGAAATTAAAGAACAACAAAGAAACAAGGTACTTCAATTGATGAATCAAAGATAAACTTACTTCGAAATTGCCTTCAACTTCAAATACAAGGTAACAAGAACTTCGAACAGGTGATTGTTACAAGAACAACCGAGATTAATCCTAACTACTTCCTAATCTACTTCCTAATCTACTTCGAACTGAGTTCGAAATCCTAAAACTACTTGCCAATGAACAAATCAGGCATCAGTTTTTTGATAGCTGTTTGTTGAAGATTTGTCCGGGGGCCTTTTCACTCTTTGACTTCTTCTATTTATAGGCACTGCTTGTGATTTGAACTTCCCGCTCAAAGAATTTGAACTTGGCTTTCTTCGAACTCCATCTTTACACTTCGAATTGGCAGTTTCTTCCCTCCTCCACGTCTGAATTTGAATTCCTCTAAACTTCATTCAGAAGTTTTACTTTGAATCTGCATGGTTACTTATCAAATTCAAATGATTAAGTGTCAAGGAGATAACTGTCTTGCACGATATGTTCCATGTGTCTTAACCGTCAACTACTTTGTTTCATACGTTTACACGTGGAGTTCATGTATTTAACAGTTAAAATCAGGGCTTTGAAGTCAATTTATTATATCAGTTTGGCTTGTAACTGCCAATAACGGCTTTTCAAACATGAGAACTAATACGACATCGTATTAATCCATCTTTATATCAGTAATCTAGTGTATCTTCATTGACACATATTTGCCAATGTTCGGCATAATTGATTACGTGTCAATTAATTATTGGATTTTTTAATTTTATATGTAAACAGTACCATGTATGTGCAATTAAAAAAGTGTGTTTCATGTTGGGAGCAATTTTCAAAAAGTGTTCCATGTCTTTGCAATTAATTGCCCCTACTACCATTTTAGAGTAATTTTCCCTTAAACAATAAAGGGAAAAAAAAAGAGAAACAAATAATGCAATTAAATTGTACAAAGAAGTAATAGATGAATAATATTTTAGGATTTAAGGGGTGATGGGTATTCTCTAAATTTGAAGAGAGAGAGAGAGAGAGAGAGAGAGAGAGAGAGAGAGAGAGAGAGAGAGGAAATTTGAAGGGTTGTCTCAAATTATTTGGTGTTTGAGGGATCTCCTGGAGCACTTATTCCCTGTCTAATTCCTCAACTTTTTCTGAAATTTGACATTTGAGAGATCTGCTGGAGGCAAGTGGTGGCTAGCTCATGTGATAGAGCTCTTACATGCCCACACTACATCCAGGGATCGAGTCTCATTCCACCCACCCCCATATAATAGATTAGGAATGATGAATCACAAAGAAAAAAAGAGAGAGTGATCTACTGAAGATCTTAAGCTAAAGGGAAAAGTAGAGAATTAATTACTAGTAACACCTTTAGGTCTCATTTGATTCAGGTATTAGGCGCATGGATAAGATTAGGCGCGTCTAATCCCACCTTTTCCCTTGTTTGGTTCCTGCAAAAGTGTCGGGATTAATAATACCAGGAACAAAAATTATCCCTATATAGGGGTATTATATTATCCAGGGGGAACTACCAATCCCAGACTAAAAAACACGCGAGTTGGAAACACCTAATATTTTTAAAAAAAATGTCATGGAATTGTTCACGCCTCTCTCTCTCTCTCTCTCTCTCACTCACACACACACACACACACACACACACACACACACACACACACACACATAACCAGAGCTCTTCTATGCATTGAAGATCAATTCCTTCTACCGATCAAACTGTTAGTAATTTAATGGAATCAACAGGTATCTGTACTCTTAACATGGGGAGATTAATCAGTATTTGATAACGTGGAGCTCGAAATATAATCGAGATAAAGATGGGAGTGCAATTATAATTTTTTGGTAGTGTTAATTATAATTTGTGAAATAAGAATAGAATCCGGTTGGGATTAGGTTTTCTTATTTACACAAGGAGCCTAGATTTATTTCTCCTCAGGTCCCTACTCTAGCCCTATAAATATATCGTTATGTTCTTTATGTCACACAACAGTCATTCAGAAAATTAGAATAAAGGCTATGAGAAAGAAAACAAAGCGACCACGTAGAAGTCCACGCTTGACTACGTGATCGAGGTATAATGGAATATGGAAGAAGATCATGAGGTACTATCGAGCAGAGTTTGTTGCGTACAGTAATCGGGTATGTCAAGTTCTAAAATAAACAAGTCAACTAGCGTTCGTGTCTACGGATGAGAGGTAAACCCTAATTCCGCCTCGTAGGGTTTGTGTTTATTTTTGTTGTTTAATCTGTACGCGTAATTACTGGGTTATGGGATTCGTTTCCCAACAATGGTATCAGAGCGGGCTGTAATCATGCGTATAGATTAAACAAGCCATGTTGTCCGTAGAACATAGATATAGAACTGTGCTAACCGATGTTTTGCAGAGTTATAGTTTGTTCTAACGTCTGTTTTGCATAATCGATTATCCCACTATTATGGGCACGCATGTTTTTTATTGTGTGGTTGGATCCTATGATTTGTAATTGTTTTATGCGTGGTTACTATTATTGTTTTTTTATTATAAGTTTAGTTTTGTAATTTGTAATAGTAGTATGTGGGAGGCATAAGTTTTTTTTATGTAATCTTTGTTTCATCAATTGCATCGTTTTAGATATATAGATCTGTTGTAAGATTACAGATTCTGTAATGACCGGGGGCATAAGATATGGAGAAAACAATCTTTTTTTACAAGAAGATAAGCTGTGTCAAGAAAAAAAGATTTTTGGCTCGCAGCAGAATTTTTTCAGATTTTTAGGGTCAGATTGCAAAGCTGTTTTGACCCATTAAACATCAAAATTGGAAAATCTGTTCTTCACGGAAGTTGTAGATAATTGAATTTCAAATCCAACCCAATAAGAATCAGTTCAACCGGAGTTCGGATGAGGGAGAAAAAGTCCAAAATACTGAAGGCTGTGTAGTTTACTCGGGAAAAAATTCAGATCCGATTTTTCTTGCCTAAGTATGGTTGGATTTTGGTTTTCTTGATTGATTCAAAGTATCTAAGTCTTCTACACAAGTATTGCTCAAGGATTTCAAGTTTGGAAGGATTCCTTGTTGCTTAAGGATTTCAAGACTCGAAGGATTCCTGATTGCTTAAGGACTTCAAGACTGGAAGGATTCCTTATTGCTCAAGGATTGCATCTTTGGCCATAGTATTTGGGATACATATTATTTATGTTTCCTTATTTATAAATATTTGTATTCATATTGTTTGCATGTGTGATGTTTACCATATTTGGACAACATGGTAATATTTGGCCTCTGACCTAAATGACAGTTTTGGCAAACATGTTAATTTTGATAACCCTCACAATTTTTTTAAATAACTAAGTGGGAGAGGGAGTTTATTTTGTATAAATCCCATGGTCTCCATTACTAGTATGTAGATGATATAATTAAGTTGTGTGTGTTAGTTTTGGTACCTTCCTCCCCATCGGACAAAATTAATTATGGCATCATCTGTACTTACTTCCTTAGAGGATAGCTCTAAGATAATTGTCGTGTGGACTACTCCTCCATCTGAGGTAGTTCATTATGGAACAATGGATCTTGAGGTTAGGTAATGGTATACACTTAACTATAAATAACAAGTATCCTCTCCATCAGAGTCACAACTTTAATTTATAGGACCGAAGCAAATTAGCTATTTAATTTTATTGGACACGGTTTAGTGTCTAGATAATAAAATTAAAAGGTTGTGCCTATCTATACAAATGATGAAGAGTAGCGGACCTACCCATCGAGGCATACTCTTCACGGTGTGTAGGTTTGCTAATGTTTTTCTTTTAATAGACTGGTTGAGGGAACCAATTTAATAGAAATACAAAAAGTTTTTAATTGCCCTTCATAATTGTTATTATGTGATTCTCAGATTCAAAAAATGGACTCTTTCAATCCACTTGATGTTATTGTCATACAAATTTACTGGTCTTAATTATATTGCTTAAAAAAAGGATCTAGGATATTGTTTTGACTGCTTAGGGAACCAAATTTGTGCTCTCTGAGGTATGCTCTACCAAACCCACTGAAATTGCAACAAAACCTGAAATCCGGTATATAAGGATTGGGTTACAACTGATGAGATGGCGCGGTGTTACATTTTAGCTTCTATTTTGAATGTATTGCAATATCAGCATCAGTTTTTGAAAACTGCCTATGACATGATGCATAAACTAAAATAAATGTTTGGAGTGCGGCTAGGCAAGTTGTAATGTGGGATTTGGGAAATATAACCATTGGTGAAGGAACCCTAGTAAGGGGATCATGTTCTGAAGATAATAGGTCTTCTGAATGAACTAGAGATCTTTGGAGCTGAAATCAATAGGGAAACCCAAGTTTATATTGTGCTCCAGTTGCTTACTAAGCCTTTTCAGTTGTTCTGCCTGAATTACAATATGAACAAAATGCATTAGTGTTTGACGAAACTGTTGGAAGAGTGTTAAATTAGCCAAGTGTCTTTTGGTTAATAAATAGAGAACTGTGATTGTAGTTGAAGAGGTTTCTACTTCTTAGCCGGAAGGCAATAAGAAGCAGGAAAAGGTTCAACAACAAGCCACGGTTCCTCAGACAGTTCATGAGCTTGGAGGTAGAGTGAAAAAGCCTAACGACAAGTGTTTTCACTATAAGCAGAAAATGACACTAGAAGAAGGTTATCCAAATTATCTCAATAAATTGAATAATCAAGGAAGATTATTTCATTACTAGTTGAATCATGTTTGGCGGTGTTATCTACTAGTACCTGGTGTGTAGATACGGGTGCCACTAATCATGTTTGCAATTCATTGCAAAGGATCCAGGGAACCTGGAGACTTAGTGATGAAGAGATTTATCTACACATGGGAAATGTTACAAAAGTAGCAGTAGTTGCAGTAGGCATTTAATTTCGAGAGATTGTCTTTATGATCATTGAATATGGAGAAACTTAGTTTCAGTTTCTAATTTGGTTGAAAATGGATATTTAGTTTTTTTTTATAACTCTGTGGTTATTAAGTTAACTAAGCATTTTATCTGTTCTGGTTCATTGGTTGACAATCTCTACATTATTAATCCTATCGTGCCTATGATGCAACTAAATGAATTGAATAACACAAATAGATTGCCATATAAGAGAAAGGAGCCTTATAAGTTGAACCAAGTGTATCTTTGGCACTTAATCTGAATATAATTTCTAGACTGGTTAGAAATGGACCTTTGGGTTCATCAAAAGTGGAGGCACTTTTGGTCTGTGAATCTTGTTTGGAAGGTAAGATGACCACGAGGCCCTTTTAAGAAAAAGGGAGAGCCAATGAAACGTTGGAATTGGTTTACTTTGATCTGTGCGTACCTATGAACATCTAGGATAGAGGTGGTTTTGAGTATTTCAATACTTTTTTTGATGATTACTCAAGATATGGTTACATTTATTTGATACACCGTAAGTCTGAATGCTTTTAGAAATTCAAGGAGTATAGTCTGGAAACGTAAAAGCATCTGAATAAATGTATCAAGACATTGTGTGGATGGTCAACCTCCACGCCGGTTTTGTGAAAAAGTTTGTTGTTTTGAAAAAAAGAGTCGCCACCCGGGTTTTTGGAAAATGGTTTAGGACCCGAGAAACCAATTTAAAAATGATTTGGAAAACAACTTGAAAACCAGAGATTCGTTTTGGATTTGGGAGCCAGGTTACAAACAGGGAAAGGTTTTAATGCACCCTGCTCGCCCGATTAAAAATCGGTCTTTACTAAACATTTGTGGGATTTTTAGAAAACTTTTTAATGCTAAACTTTATTCAAATAAACGGTTAATCATGCAAAGCAGATGATGATAATGAAAAACAAGTAAATAACATGACAATCAACACAACAACAAGTAATTAAACAAAAAATCATGATTTCAAACTGTTCATAGAGGAAAATGATTTCAGATTTCAGATTTGAAAAAGAGTATCGCATGGCACTCAAAGTGTACCGTGCAACACAGAAGGGGTGCCGCGCGATACTGCTCATATAACCAACAGTCAGATTTTCAAAAGAATGCCGCGCATACAGAAGGAGTGCCGTATGGCACTGTTTACTCTGCAACAGTTTGAAAAACTGGTTTTTCCACAAGAAACAAAATGAAAGCATATTCAAAACATGAATTCTTACTGGGAAATTAACCTACTAAGCACAAGAATGATATAGAGAAATCACCTTGTGCTCGGTATAACCCCTCAGAGTACCAAAGCCATAGGCTTTGGCGCGAAAACGGAAGTTTCAGAACAGAGCCTCCTCGGAACGAACAACCTCCTGGAACAAACACCCTTATAGAATCTTTGATTGCGGCTTGGGCCTCCTTTAGGCTTCGACTTCACTCTGGTACAATACAGGAATCAAAGGACACGGTTTTGGGATCGGAAACAGGGTACCGGATGGTTTTGGGTATCGAACTGGGTTTCCTTTTTGGACGAGTTTGGAGTGATTTTTGGAGGTGGAGGGTAACGGAAATGGATGAAGGGTAATTGGGATGGAACTTACCAGAGTTTTTGAGAGGGTTTCATGGTGTTTTTCACTGATTTTTCATTCTCAACCGATCGGGTATAAATAGCCATGGGGTGGACTTGGTCCCCAAGTATTCTTGGTGTGCACTCAAAGATTGTGGGCTAGGAAGGTAGGCTTTGCTGCTCATACGAAATCATGATGAAAAGGGGAAGAAACGTCAACAATTTTAGCTGCTGGGTCTTCTGCAAAAGTAGATCTGATGCCTGACAGTGCCGTGCGGCACTGTAACTCTACCGTGCGGTGCATAAACTGTGTCGTGCGACATTCTTCCACCGCCATTGCCCAAAAAGAACACAGTGCATGACTGAAGGAGTCCTGTACGAGAAAGATGAGTGTCGTGCGACACTGTTGACCATGTTGACTTCCTTTGACTTAGAGGGTATCATTCTGAGAGGCTTTCCGAGTGTTTCTTTTCATCATTGGGGACAAAAACATGTACGGGAGCCTCATTTTGGGGTGTCTACATTTGCCCCTCTTTGACGAGGGTTACAATCATTGTGTGATGGAAGTCGCGTCAAAGATAGAAGACACCCCTCGATGTGAACATCCTCGTACGAAAACAAACAAGTAAAATCTTATGCATGTGGTCACGCTCATAAGAGCTTCCTACGTACCCAATTGTAGGGATCAGACCAACGTAGTTGTCGGGGCTAAATGCATATGCAAAATGATGGATCATGCAACTATATAAGTTATAGAAAACATACCTGATTTGGATTGTGAAGGTGGCCACCTTGTTCTTCAACGAGGGAAAAACGAATGATGTGTTATGAACGAAACCAGTGAGTGAGGCTCCGTGAACAGTGATAAGTGATTAGAGCGAGACCAGCGAGGTCTCCAGAAAACTTGATTCGAGCAAGACCAGTGAGGTCCCCAAAATGATTAAAGTGAGTCAATAGCCATGGGTAGGTCGACTACTCAGTAGGTTAAGTTATCGGAGAACCAGAGCCAATCAACTTTCATGACCATCCAAGACAAAGCAATAAGGCTATTGACGAGTGAGACCGGTGAAAGTTCCCAACGGTTTAGAGCGAGATCAGCGAGCGAGATCCCTCTCCAGGATTAGAGCGAGAATTAGAGCGAGATCTGCGAGTGAGATCCCTCTCCGGGTTAATTAGAGCGAGATCAACGAGTGAGATCTCTCTTCGGGTTAAAGCGAGAATTAGAGCGAGATCAGCGAGTGAGATCCCTCTTTGGGTTAGATGCGAGAATTAGAGCGAGATCAGCGAGTGAGATCCCTCTCCGAGTGAGATCAGCGAGTGAGATCCCTCTCCGGGTTAGATTAGAGCGAGATCAGCGAGTGAGATCCCTCTCCGGGTTAGATTAGAGCGAGATCAGCGAGTGAGATCCCTCTCCGGGTTAGATTAGAGCGAGATCAGCGAGTGAGACCCCTCTCCGAGTTAGATTAGAGCAAGATCAGCGAGTGAGATCCCTCTCCGGGTTTAGTGTTTGGTGCCAGGAATGCTCGACTTAGGTGCCATTTGAGAAATGGGCTTAGGTGCCATTGAGGAATTGGCTTAGGTGCCATTGAGGAATGGGCTTAGGTGCCATTGAAGAATGGGCTTATTGCCATTGAAGAATGGGCTTATTGCCATTGAAGAATGGGCTTAGGTGCCATTGAGGAATGGGCTTAGGTGCCATTGAAGAATGGGCTTCGTGCCATTGAGGAATGGGCTTAGGTGCCATTGAAGAATGGGCTTAGCTTCAGTGCCATTGGAGAACCATAGCCAATCAACTTTCTTGACCATCCAAGACAAAGCAATGAGGCTGTTGATGAGCAAGACCAGTGAAAGTCTCCCTAAAAACTTGTTCGAGCGAGACCGGCGAAAGTCTCCAAAAAGGTTCGTGTGAGACCAGAGAGGTCCCCAAAAGGGTTCGTGTGAGACCAGCGAGGTCCCAAAAAGATTTGTACGAGACCGACGAGAGTCTCCAGAAAACTGATTTGAGCGAGACCAGCGAGGTCTCCAAAGTGGTTAAATCGAGTCAGCAGCCATGGGTAGGTCGACTACTCAGTAGGTTAAGTTCTCGGGGAACCAGAGCCAATCAACTTTCGTGACCATCCAAGACAGAGCAATAAGGCTGCTGACGAGCGAGACCAGTGAAAGTCCCCAAAGGATTAGAGTGAGACCAGCGAGGTCTCTCTCAAGGATTAGAGCGAGATCAGCAAGATCTCTCTCGAAGGTTAGAGCGAGACCAGCGAGGTCCCACGAAGATAAGAGCGAGATCTCTCTCGAGACTAGCGAGGTCTCGTGAAAAACTGAGTGGTTTGATTGACTTGATTTGTTGAAATTGAGTTTAGAGATTGGTTTGAAAACATTGTTTCAGAAGGCATACTGATTTGAGAAACTGACCTTAAAATTGATTTGATTGAAAAGTTGTCCCTGGAGGACATTTGATTGAAAAACTGTTCCAAAGAATGCTTGACTGAAAGACTGACCCAAAGAACGGTTGATTGAAAAGCTGACCATTTCTAGTCTTGTAATTGAATTTGATAGAAATTGATTGAAATCGATTGAAATTGATTGAAATTGATTGAAAAATTGATTGAAATTGGTTGAAGTTGATTGAAAAATTGATTGAAATTGGTTGAAGTTGATTGAAAACTTGAAAAACTATCGCTGAGGATAGTGGATTGAAAAACTTTGTTTGAAGAATCACAACGAGGGACGGTGATTGAAAAATGTTTGATTGAAAGCATATCTCGAGGGATGGTTGATTGAAAACATGTCCCGAGGGACGCTAATTGAAAACATGTCCCGAAGGACGAGCGGTTGATTGAAAACATGTTCCAAAGGACGAGCGGTTGATTGAAAATATGTTGCGAAGGACGGTTAGCTGAAAACATGTCTCGAGTGACAATTGATTGAAAACATGTCTCGAAGGACGATTGATTGAAAACATGTCCCAAAGGACGATTGATTGAAAACATGTCCCGAAGGACAGATAGTTGATTGAAAACATGTCCCGAAGGACAGTGGAGTGAAAAACTGCCCCAAAGGACAATTAATTGAAAAACTGTTCCGAAGGACGTTGGAATGAAAAACTGTCCCGAAGGACGATTGATTGATAAACTGTCCATGAGGACTCTTGTGTGAGACTCAGGTTTCGACATTTGACGACACAATGACAACATTCTTGTCTTTAGAAACTTGGTGGCGCAATAGGGTATCTCTTTTTACTTTACTGTCATTCCTTTTGGACAGAGTCTAGGTTTGAGGTTGCTTTATGGTTAACTGGTTTGGTTTTGGCTGGTTTGGAATTTGAGGAGCTGGTTTGGGCTTGGTTGTATTGGTGGGTTCCGAACAGGGTATTGCTGTTGCCAAAGTAGACTCTTTTGGATCTGGTGGATTCTTCTTTCTCAAATATGCCAGTTCTGAGTGCATCTTAGATAGCAAGGCCGGCCTCATGGAAGGTTTTGAAGTCTGTAGTAGTTTGAAATACCACTAGGTGTTTTAGCAAAATCCGGCGACAGGTTGCGAGTAATGATTCTCATCTTTTCCTTCTCTGAGGGCCGGTCTATCATCTGAGAAGCTTCTCCTCTCCACCTTTTGATGAAGTCAACAAAAGACTCGTTCGCCTCCATCTTTGTTGCCTCCAACTCTCGAATAATCATCTCAAGCTAAATGTCGTAATTATACTGAGCCATGAAAGCTTCCCCAATATCCTCCCAATGTCTAGATTCAAAAACCACCAAAGTGCTAGTCCTGTCAGATTTTGTTGAAACATTTTTCAAACACAGTTTTCAAATCTGATGATTCTTGCCGGCTCCATTGGTGAGATGTGAAATGTGCACAGCAACTTGGAATCAGCTCAACAAATCGTGACCGAACCTCAAGGTTAGGTTGCCTATGTTCCTTGTTAAAGGAATCAGGTCATGACGTAGTTCAGGACTACAAATCTGGGGTTAGGGTTCACGCAGGTATTTTCACTCTCCTTTTGTGCTCTGCGTTTTGCGTAGTACCGCCCTTTTGGGTTTTCGGTCTAGCGAGCTCTGATTCATTTAGCCTTATCTTTTGCCTAGGCCGCCCTTTCGGGTTTTCGACCTAGCAGGCTTTTGCTCTAATTTTTGCCTGGAATTGCCCGCCCTTGCGGTTTTCAGTCCAGCAAGCTTCTCACAGGGGTAATATCTCTTGAGCTGATCCAAGTTGACCAAAGTAGAAAATTCGTTGTCGTCAAGATAAAGCCTTTTAGGCTTTCTGGCTTTGTAACGCCCCAAAAATTGGGTACATTAATAAATAAATTGCAAAATTTATTTAAATAGAATACCAACTCCATTAAAATTTCAAAGAATACTTAATAAAAAAATTTAACGGAAAGCTAAAAGTTAGCTTTCTTATTACAACCCAGAATAAAAGGAACTTTAACATTGTCTGGAAAACTTAAACATTTATTTTAAAACAAATTCACTGAAAGGAAAGAACATAGCCATCTAGCTATAGATCTACTGGTACAACCACGGCTCCGACACTTCGTAACCTTCTTGCTGCTCCATTCCCTCAAACTCAACAAGCGGTTCCTCTTCTCCTTCTGTACCTGGCGTTGGGGACGCCAGGGGCCACAAAAGTAGCACCGTGAGTGGTAAAATTACACTCAATAGGACACCAAAACTACCCCTTTACAAAAATATACTCATGCAATAGTTAAAACACATGGGACATCAATTTAAGACATAGAGCAACATTTCTCAACAATATAAGTTCAGTAGATTTAATACTCCGTCATCAACTCATGGTTCACAAATTTCGTTCCCACTTCGAATAAAATAATTTTCATTAGCGGCTTCCGCCCACAGTATACTCAGGTGCTCGATCACACAGCAAAGCCACCTCGGGGTATACTGCGCACGGCTCATGATTGATCACCCATTGATCAATCTATATCCGGCATCGATTCCCACCCACAATATACTTCCGGCGCCCGATCACACAACAAAGCTACCTAAAAGTATAGCTGCGCATGGCTCACGACCCATACCGGACTCATCCCTTTTTCCCAAACCCGATAAGTGAACACTAATCTTTTAGTTTATTAATTTAACCACAATAATTATTTACCCAAATTTAATGGTTTAACAAAACACCAGTAAGCAAACACATGCATCCAATTATAGCATGAAATGCAAATTCAATGAAAATCGACTATCTCGAGCCATACGTGTCAGTTATAAATCCAGCCACTAAAAATAGTAAACGGTTTCCAAGAATCACGAAATTTTACAGTAAGATATTTTATCAAATTTTATAAAAGTTCACTGTTTTGATCGAAGTCTAAATCCAGACCTAAACGAAGGGAAATAGCGTTTTAAGCTAGACAGTGAATCTGTCCCGAAACTGTTTAGTTCAGCCAACTTCGAAAAATCACAGTTAATTCTACGAATCTCGGATTGAAACAAGTCCTATATGGAAGTTGCTTAACGTTTCAAGATCTACAACTTCGAAGATTTACGTTTGCTCTAAATCCAAACAGAATTACCCGAAAATCAGCAGAACAGAACAGCGCACAAGAAAATGGTTTTCGTCTCTTTGGTTCCGTTTTAGACTTACAAAACCTTATCGGTTGGAAACAAAACCGCAACAAATGATCTCACATCATATTCATATCATCACTATATTTAGATATATGTAGGTACACGAAAACACAAAAAATAGTATACTTAAGTAAAAAGTAAGTTTCGATATCCTACCTTTCCTCTGAAGTTATAGCGCGCTACGAACGTGATAGGATTTAATGTTGTTGAACGGTTACGTTCTCGGAATTTAAATCTGTGAAAGAAACAATATTATTCACGAGAGAGAATTATGAAAATTAACGGTAGAGAAAGAAGAATGTTTACCGCACGAAAAGAGACAAATCAAGAACGAGGGCCCGAGAGAGAGAGTTAATGTGGAAGGACAATGGAGTAGGAAATTTCTCTACTGCCGATATTTTTGAAGAAGGGAATAGGGAAGGTGAAGAGAAGAAGAAAAAAAGCATAAGCCAAAGGAAATTATAGAAGGAAGAAAAATAAGAAAGGAAATGTGGGAGTAATTAGAAGATGGAAAAACCATATAGGAAGGAATGACATATGGAAATGTAGTTGGTAGGATTTTATTTTATTTTTTTTCCGGAGAATTATACTACTTACTTAGGCAAGATTTCTACCTTACTTAGGAAGCTAATTTTAAAAAGGCAAACTTAGATTAGGCAATATACAATCTAGAAACATCTAATTTTAGGGAAGCAAATAATTGTATAAACGTATAAATGGAAAATGGAAATGCTAGGGAATTAATACATATGGAAACTAGTTTATATATATAGCATGCCAATAAAACTTATATGTATTATATTTAATTAAATAATGTAACTACTAAAATTACGGTCTTTACAATCTACCCCCTTAAACAAAATTTCGTCCCCGAAATTAAAAGCAATACATCGGTCCTCGAATAGGTGAGGATAATTAGCTCGCAGCGAGTCCTCACGCTCCCAAGTCGTCTCCTCAATCCCTTGGTGACGCCACAGAACTTTGAAAAGCTTGATCTTTTTCCTTCGCAATACCTTCTCTTGCTCGTCGACAATCTTGACGGCTTGTTGCTCGAATGTTGCGGCCTCATCTAAAATTAGATCCTTCCAGTCTAATATGTGCTTGGGATGTGCTCGGTACTTCCGGAGTATGGACACGTGAAATACGTTATGAACCCTAGATATTTGCGGTGGCAAGGCTACACAATAAGCCACTTCCCCAATGCGTTTCCCAATCTTGAACGGTCCAATAAACCTGGGTGAATTTTTTTTTTATCTGCATCCGATAACTAGATGTTGTAGATTGTTTCAAAAATACATGTTCTCTGACATTGAAGATAAACAGTCGGGTCCTTGTATCAGCATAACACTTTTGTCAACTCTGAGCTATCACCAACCATTGCTTGATGAGCTACGTTTCTCGATCGTCTCGTGAAAAAAGGCTTGGTCTCAACAAACTATTCTTTCTAGCATCCGTCCAACAGAGTGGAGATGGACACGGTCTTCTAGACAATACTTCGTACTGAGCCATCCCGATGTTAGCCTGGAAGCTATCGTTGCAAGCGGACTTACCGAAGAGATGTCCCCAACTTCCCTTGAAATCCATTACGCAAGATTTGAATGTGTGTTTAGAAGTTTTTGAATTGTCCATTCTGACTGCCCGTTGGTATGAGGGTGAAAAGTGGTGCTGAAACAAAGGTTCATCGCCTAGGCGGTCTACAGGCTCTCTAGAACTTATAAGTAAATTGAGGATCTCAGTCTAACACGATCGAAACTGGAATATGTGCAAGTGAACAATCTCGTCGATGTGGAGGCAGTTCTAGGACTCCCATGTATCTGAAAATTAGACTGGAGGAAAATGAGCACTCTTGGTAGGCAGTCAATAATGACCCAAGTCGGTAAAGAGACCTACAAATCTTGCCTCAATTTCTAAAACTTCTATTGGTATGCACCATTGAGTTCGTAATATATATTTTTTTTTTGGCAACAAGATGAATTCAACCATTGATCTACGTCTTGTATCTTCAGAATTCTTCGTGAAGCGCGGCGTGGTTGCCAAGACTAGTTCACACGCTCTTCTTTCATACGCAATAGGTTGGAGTCTGAATTCATCCACGCTGTTACGCATTTTCTATCCTCTATGTGAAAAGAGCTGATGTCGCCCACAATAACATACTTAGTGTAACAATCCTTCCTCTTGTCATTTTTATAGTCGAATTATCAAACCTTTGGAGTTCCTCTATCGCCAAAAAAAACAAATGCTATCAAGGATATTGGTGAGCTTCTAGATTGTAGTTGACGGTGAAGTCTCAGCCATAGTGCGCATAAAAATAAAAATCTATTAGTTAACAGGAAACATCTGCATACTCAGTTGACTCGTGGAAGTTAAAGGTGCTCTTCATTCAAGAAAAGGTGAAGGATGTGAAAATTTCCAAATGGGACAATATGGTTCAAAAGTTCAAAGACCAAAACACTAAAAGGGAAGGTGAACAAATTTTTACTCGAATGATTTAGGTAGGAGCAGGACCATGTTTATGTAGGAGTACAAGAAGTTGGAGTGGCTACAGATAAGAATAAATATACATAAACTGAAAGGTTACAATATTCAAACAGTTGGGGGTTTTTTTTTTTTATGGTTCAGCATGGAAGGAAAAAAAATACCTTAAATTGCAAACAAAAATGTTGCAGGTGGCAACAAAAGTTTTTCATGAGAGGAGTGAATATGCTGCAACAAGGTTCTAGAAAACATTTAGAGTTCAAGCGATGAAAATCCAACGTACTCGAAGGGTCAAGATAGTTACAAACATGTTACAAATCAACATTAATCAAAGACAAAATCAATGATCGACATATCAATGGTCGATATAAGAATGGAACATGCAAGTGAAGGTTCAACAAGTGGATTTAGGACTATATAAGTGAGATAGATGAATTATGAGTTTCACCATTGCAATAATAGTAATTCAAGATTCAACAAACGAGTGAAACTTAACGAAATTGTGGCTTGCAAAAGTAAAATATTAGGATAAGCAAAGTCCTCACAAGAGAAATGAATATACCGCCGTAAGAGTTTGTAAAATAAGAATGAGGTTAAGAGGAGAACCGAACGAGATAGTAGTCTGAAACCGTGTCGGCCAAACATGTTACAAATCAAATATTTAAGTGTATATTTTTCATGAAGCTTTCAATCAGACAGGTATACAAATAGCTCAGAAGGTCATTCCGGCAATGGAACTTTCAATGCAAATCTCAAAAAGTGAGTATAATCAGCTTAACAAAAGTCAAAATGAAATGAGTGTTGAGGTTACACATCTCAAAGAAAGTTGAGTGTCTTAAATGTTTAAGTGGTTTAATAAACAAGGATTTCAAAAATAAATCCGAGCTCAAGTTTGATTTGTGAGTCTAAGTTTTTGAAGAATGAAATGGTATTTCAATGCGACATGTAAGATTTTAGTCTTAACTTGTAGTAAGGAGAAAGACAAGGATAAAACCAAATGCAAGAATGAAGGAGTATAAGAGTGCTACCGTAAGCATAGGTAGTCAATAAAGTAGAAACGAAATCGTTTCGATTGGAAGTTGAATTGATCGAAAGCCACTAAGGTCTAGCATCGGTTCAGGAAGGGGAAAAATGAAGAGGTCGAGTGAAATCAACTTTTAGTGTAAACTATACTAATTGAGTAAATACAATTTATATAAAGATGGTGATTATGGAGTCGTCTATCCCCCTTAAAATGGCAGCATCATTCTTCTGCAAGATAAATCGTTGCTACTCTGATAGCAGTCTTCAGAATTTCCTCCTCTTGACTTGAAGGTGATGGTAACCAAATAAGAGATCGATATTCAAAAAGGATCAAGGCCCACGTAACTGATTGAAAAGGTCGTTAGTCATCGGTAATGGATAACGGTTCTAGACTGTTACTCATTGGGTTGTTGATATTCATACATAACCAAAGCGATCCATCCTTCTTTTTAGCGAATAAAATCGGGACTTTCCATGGTGAGACACTAGGTCGAGCAAACTCTTTATCAAACATTTCCTGCAGTTGATCCTTTAACTCTCGAAGTTTGGCTGGAGCCATTCGGTATGGTGTCATCTTGATTTTGGATAAGTTGAAGAAGAGTCTTGTCAATCCCACCTGAAACGCGTCTCATTAAGAGGGTGAGTAGTCACTTCCTTCTCGAAACATCGATCACAGCTCGGTGGGTGAACAATCCAATCATTCCCAAAAGTAACGTCGAAGTTGGTCAATTAGATTACTCGAAGTCGCAAGTCAAACGCAATCCAGACATCTCTAATTAGCAAACTCTACAAATTACGACTAACAGTACATGTCCTTTGAAAGGTGAAGCTATGCTAAGGGTTTTCGCTAGTCGCTCAGTCTCCAAGCTGGCCTCTTTAACTTCATGCTTCAACGACTTGGAGTCCTCTTGATGTTTCGGGTCAAGGCCCAGGTATTCCGATGGGTCGTAGATGTCATAACATGTGAAGAATCAGCTCTCACTTCTATTTCTCGATCTCTAAGGGATAAATCCTATCGACCCTACTAATCGTGATTTCAATCGGTTTTCAACCTAGATTTCTAACGTGTCCCTAATTGCTCGGGTATCCACCGTCCACATGCGCATCTCTTACTCTTACAAGTACTATAAACTATACCGTAGCGGTTGACCAAATGTAACAAATACATACAACATATTAAAAAATATATAATATTTTTTTTTTACATATATAAGTACTTATGAAAATATGTAGCATTATGAGATGGCCGTACTAAAATATGTCACAAGTTACCATAAAACACTAAAAACTAGTGCTACCCAAACCCGCGGTCTCGAGGTAAACGTAAAACCTAGGCTCTGATACCAAGTTGTAACGCCCCGAAAATTGGGTACGTTAATAAATAAATTGCAAAATTTATTTAAATAGAATACCAACTCCATTAAAATTTCAAAGAATACTTAATAAAAAAATTTAACGGAAAGCTAAAAGTTAGCTTTCTTATTACAACCCAGAATAAAAGGAACTTTAACATTGTCTGGAAAACTTAAACATTTATGTTAAAACAAATTCACTGAAAGGAAAGAACAGAGCCATCTAGCTATAGATCTACTGGTACAACCACGGCTCCGACACTTCGTAACCTTCTTGCTGCTCCATTCCCTCAAACTCAACAAGCGGTTCCTCTTCTCCTTCTGTACCTGGCGTTGGGGACGCCAGGGGCCACAAAAGTAGCACCGTGAGTGGTAAAATTACACTCAATAGGACACCAAAACTACCCCTTTACAAAAATATACTCATGCAGCAGTTAAAACACATGGGACATCAATTTAAGACATAGAGCAACATTTCTCAACAATATAAGTTCAGTAGATTTAATACTCCATCATCAACTCAAGGTTCACAAATTTCGTTCCCACTTCGAATAAAATAATTTTCATTAGCGGCTTCCGCCCACAGTATACTCAGGTGCTCGATCACACAGCAAAGCCACCTCGGGGTATACTGCGCACGGCTCATGATTGATCACCCATTGATCAATCTATATCCGGCATCGATTCCCACCCACAGTATACTTCCGGCGCCTGATCACACAGCAAAGCTACCTAAAAGTATAGCTGCGCATGGCTCACGACCCATGCCGGACTCATCCCTTTTTCCCAAACCCGATAAGTGAACACTAATCTTTTAGTTTATTAATTTAACCACAATAATTATTTACCCAAATTTAATGGTTTAACAAAACACCAGTAAGCAAACACATGCATCCAATTATAGCATGAAATGAAAATTCAATGAAAATCGACTATCTCGAGCCATACGTGTCAGTTATAAATCCAGCCACTAAAAATAGTAAACGGTTTCCAAGAATCACGAAATTTTACAGTAAGATATTTTATCAAATTTTATAAAAGTTCACTGTTTTGATCGAAGTCTAAATCCAGACCTAAACGAAGGGAAATAGCGTTTTAAGCTAGACAGTGAATCTGTCCCGAAACTGTTTAGTTCAGCCAACTTCGAAAAATCACAGTTAATTCTACGAATCTCGGATTGAAACAAGTCCTATATGGAAGTTGCTTAACGTTTCAAGATCTACAACTTCGAAGATTTACGTTTGCTCTAAATCCAAACAGAATTACCCGAAAATCAGCAGAACAGAACAGCGCACAAGAAAATGGTTTTCGTCTCTTTGGTTCCGTTTTAGACTTACAAAACCTTATCGGTTGGAAACAAAACCGCAACAAATGATCTCACATCATATTCATATCATCACTATATTTAGATATATGTAGGTACACGAAAACACAAAAAATAGTATACTTTAGTAAAAAGTAAGTTTCGATATCCTACCTTTCCTCTGAAGTTATAGCGCGCTACGAACGTGATAGGATTTAATGTTGTTGAACGGTTACGTTCTCGGAATTTAAATCTGTGAAAGAAACAATATTATTCACGAGAGAGAATTATGAAAATTAACGGTAGAGAAAGAAGAATGTTTACCGCACGAAAAGAGACAAATCAAGAACGAGGGCCCAAGAGAGAGTTAATGTGGAAGGACAATGGAGTAGGAAATTTCTCTATTGCCGAGATTTTTGAAGAAGGGAATAGGGAAGGTGAAGAGAAGAAGAAAAAAAGCATAAGCCAAAGGAAATTATAGAAGGAAGAAAAATAAGAAAGGAAATGTGGGAGTAATTAGAAGATGGAAAAACCATATAGGAAGGAATGACATATGGAAATGTAGTTGGTAGGATTTTATTTTATTTTTTTTCCGGAGAATTATACTACTTACTTAGGCAAGATTTCTACCTTACTTAGGAAGCTAATTTTAAAAAGGCAAACTTAGATTAGGCAATATACAATCTAGAAAAATCTAATTTTAGGGAAGCAAATAATTGTATAAACGTATAAATGGAAAATGGAAATGCTAGGGAATTAATACATATGGAAACTAGTTTATATATATAGCATGCCAATAAAACTTATATGTATTATATTTAATTAAATAATGTAACTACTAAAATTACGGTCTTTACAGGCTTTTTGTGAGGCTTGAGCCTTTTGGGCTTCCTGCCCCAAATCTTGAACTCCGGTGTATGTGCTTCTCCCAGTAGATGGCATTGAGCTGACATGCCCCAGTTTTGGATTACGTTGTATGTGCTTCTCCCAGCAGATAACGTTGAGCTGACATGCCCCAGTTTTAGACAAATGTGCCCAATAGATGACAATCTTCAGTTCTGAATCGTTTATCCAAGCATGGGCTCCTCCATGCATTGAAATCGTCTTCCACAAGTTTAAGAATATCAAGACCAGCAAAGGTTGACTAGGCAAAAGACCTTGTGTGAATTTGGACAAGGCCATAGACGATATAAATGACTTTACAAAGATGCCCCCTAGTTTGGGCGGAGATAACATACTTATGAATTTGAAAGACAACAAACGCGGATTATTTTTTTGCTGGATTGACCTTGTGACAAAGAAATGGACTCTGACAAGACACGTTGACCTGATGACGAACTCGAGAATTTGGGAAGTGTGAAAACGTGCCCCACAATTAATGTTTGAAATTGTCATGAATTTGAGTCTTTCGATTTTGAAATTGTTTCACTCCATCAAATGATGTTCAAATAAATCAATTGTTTTATTAAAACACAAGATTTCTTTATTGTGAATCCATGCCCCGGGATGCTGATTCACTGATTTTTTTCATTGAGGTTCCCTGGTTTGGACTTTTGCTTCTGGCGGATGCTGGTGTTGTCCAATGCATTGCCCCCGGGTTGCTGATGAGGATCTGAGGTGCCCCGATTTTGACTTTTGCTTCTGGTGGATGCTGGTGTTGTGCAATGTTTTTACTTTTTCCCCTGGGTTGCTAACGAGGATCTGAGGTGTCCCAGTTTGGACTTTTGCTTATGGTGGATGGTGTTGTGCAATGCTTTGACTTTTGATCTTTGATACTGTTCCCACTGGATCCTCGTTATCAAGCTGTGCTTTTCAATTTGAAAGGGCTTTATTTAGGTTATAACGGGGCCAATGCTTTGGGTTTAACAAAGAAAGGATAAAGGCACACAAATTTTCATTCTTCCTGGGTTTTCGAGTTAGCGGCTATCTTGAACTCTTTTGTGTGCCCTTCCTGTTTTCTTCAATGTTTTCCTTCATGCCCCATTTTGGCTTTCGATGGGCAATTTCTTCCTTTCTTCCTTTTCAACGCTTCTCACTTGGTTGCGCCTATGAACTTGGCATTTTTCATTCTTTCGAAATTCTGACGTGCCAACCATGCATTTGGTACTTTTGACATTTCGCTGGCAATCATGTGCTCGGCACTTTCATCTTGATATCTTGCTGATAGTTATACATTTGGCACTTTTGTTTCTGTTAATTCACCCCAGTGTGGGGGATAGCTACCTAGCTGGGTTCTTTTTCAAAGAAGATGATTCAGGCTCAAAAGGGCTATCAAGGGATATATTTATCTGGGGAATAAAAACAAAGAATGCTTCTTCATTTTGAATTTGCACAACTTGATAGAAAAAATCTGTACATGCTCTAACTTTTGCCTGGATCATACTTCAAAGTTTTGATCCAGCGAGCTTTTTGCCTTAACTTTGCCCAGGCCGCCCTTGCGGGTTTTCAACCTAGCAGGTTTTTTTTTTTTGTCAAAGCATTGCTTCTTGATGACGTTGGAGAATTGCGCCTGGAACTCCTTCTTCGTGTGAGAGCTGAGGGTTCAATAAAAAATCATCCCGTGTTTTGAAGTGATTATCATGAATCTCAAATGATAGTGGAGAACAATTCCATTTGGAAGGATTATTGCAAAACTCAAGTTTATTATGGCAATTCTAACACAAGCGTGACATCGATTTGTGAAAGTTGCGACCGAACCACTAAGGGTTGCCTACGTATCCTTTTGCAAGGAATCAGGTCGTGACGTAGTTCGGGACTACAATGCTGACTCTATTTTTGGTTTTTTTTTTCTTGACAATAGGACATTACAGACTCGAATTTGAAGACAGACACCAAAGTAGAAATCGAAATACAAACTAACTCAATAAAAAAGAAGACTCTGACTCAAAACTTTAAAATTCCCAAAACTCATGGAAGATTGGTCCATTGCATGGTCCTTGGCGGTTCATTGGTTTAGAGAGGTGTTTGGCTTTCCCCAGAGGAGCAGAGATGGATCCGTTGTCAATGAGATATTGTATTTCATGACGGAGGTGGTGGCACTCATCGGTAGCATGACCATGCACTTGATGGAAGGTGCAGAAGGCATCTGGGTTGTGGTTTGATGGAAGCTTTCGAGGCAGAGGTGTTGGAAGGAGTGGTTTGATATAGCCAGTTTTGAGGAGCTTCTCATAAATCAAGGACAAAGGCTTGGAAAATTGGGAAAGGGTTCTTTGTGGCTTTTGAGAATGGTTGACTTGAGCTTTGATCTCATTCACAGGCATGGCTTGGTTGAAAATTTGGGTTGTGGAGCTTTGGTCATTTGGAGTGGAGCTAAGGGAAATTTGGTTGACTTGGGCATTGGGCTTGTGTTTTTGGAATGGTTGTTTGTGGAGCTGGGGGTGGTTTTCTTGTTTGGCTGAATGGCTAAGGATTGACAGCAAAGCAAAACTCAGAAATGCCCCTACTTGTTTTATTTTGAAAAATGGAAATGTCGTATTCGTGTCGTCATGTATGCAAACCTAAGTCTCAAAAGCTTTCAACAGCCCTGGGTAGGTCGACTACTCAGTAGGTTAAGTTCTTGTGTGTTGGAACCAGAGCCAGTTAACTTTCGTGACCATCCAAGGCAGAGCAATAAGGCTGTTGAAATCTGGATAGAAATGTGATTAGATCACAAGGAGCCGTTCGAGCACGGATGACACTGGAGGTGTTTCAAACTCCAATGATTAATGTAATACCCGTTCCGGGTATTTAGAATTTTAATCTCAATTTAGGGTGGTTGTGAGGTTTAGGCTAAAAGTTAATTGAAATAAAAGTTGGAGGGGTGAAGTGTAGTTTGGCCATAAAAATCTTCTCTAATCTTCTTTGTTCTGATCCTTTCCCAATCAAAGAAATGAGAGAGAGAGAGAGAGAGAGAGAGAGAGAGAGAGAGAGAGAGAGAGAAGAAGAAGAAGAAGACGAAGAAGAGGAGAAGGAAAAATTGGGGGGAAACGGAATTAAGGTAAGAATTGGTGTTTAAATTTCCAAAATTCTTGAGATATATTTCTCTTTTACAAGTTAATCTGGTCTTTAGCCTCTTTTAAGAGTGATTTGGGGTTCGGTTTGGCGAAATTCGTGGGGGGAAAGTGAGGGGGTTCATTGACAGATTTTGTGAAAACAAATCTGCCATGGTTTTGGCCGAATTTTTAGACATGATTCCCGAATTTGGTATTTTCTGGAATTTTAACTAGAGGTACCCATATGAGTTCTAGACCTTTTGTTAAATTTTCGTGATTTTATGAGAAGTACAGAAAATATGAAAGTTCGTGAACCAAACTGATGTCAGGTTCGTGTTTGGGTAGACTGCACTGTCGCGTCTTACGGGGAATGGCTATAACTTGGTCTAGGAAGCTTTGAATTTCAATCCGCTTGTTGCGTTAGAAAGTAGACTTGTAAGGCTTCCAGAATTGATAGGCCTTGTAGCTTGATTATTTCCCAGTGATAGCGGTTTTTGACTTGAAGTTGACCGTGAATCTGTTTGACAGGTTTTTGTTGCAAGTTTGGGTTCATTTGATAATTGTTTAAAAATAGTTATCGAGTACAGAAAATTCAGAGTTTTTAGTATGTTGTTTCTATGCTTGTGTTTACGGTCTATGGTCAAAATATTGGAACATTTGGATGGGTAGATTAATTCTATAAATTCATGGACCGCAAGGGTGTCGAGTTGTCGTAAGTGTGTGTAAGCACTTTGTTTGTGGTTGAGCGTAAATTAATTGGACTACTTATGGTCTTTATGAGTGTTTTATCATTGATTGTGAATGATTTTGAGTTAATCAAGGATACGTGTACAGAGGAAGGTACGGGCACATCCGGGACGCCGAAAACAATAGTCGAATCTACCTTTATCTTTGGAGATCGAGGTGAGTGTTGATTCATAGATGTAATTTCTTTTGGAAAGATTTGCGATATTAAATTGTGGCAAACGTGCCGATATTAAATTGTGGCAAACGTGCCGATAATGGGGCCATGGGCCGGATTGGGCAAATGTGCCTCTATTAAATTGTGGCAAACGTGCCGATAATGGGGCCATGGGCCGGATTGGGCAAATGTGCCGATATTGAATTGTGGCATTCGTGCCGATAATGGGCCTTGGGTCGATGGCATAAGTGCCGATAAATGTGGCTTAAAGCGGATCTTTTGGTTGATATTGATTAATCAATTTTTAGTGATTATGTTGATGGTTAAAGTTCTACTCTTGTGCGTGTTTTACTCATAGATGTTTATTTATTCGGTCTGATCTTGTTATGTTATTATTGAGTCTGTGTGTCATGATTGTGTGTCGGGAAAGGGCGGAGTGTCGATGATGGTTGTGTGTTGAGGTTGTGTGTCGGGAGTGGCTAAGAGCCGAGTTTGACTGTGAGTCGTGGTTGTGTGCCGAGTCTGGTTGTTTGCCAAGTCTGGTTATGTGATGAGATTGTGTAACGAGAATGGTTGTGTGACGAGATTGCTTGTCGGGATGAGCTATGTGTCGTTGTTACGTGGTGGGATAGGCTACGAGTTAAGATAGAATGGGTGTCGTGGTTGTGTGCCAGGATTGGTTGTGTTTTGGAATAAGTTGTGTGATGCGGTTGCGTGTTGGGATTGGCTGTGAGTTGAGATAGACAATGTGTCGTGGTTGTGTATCAGAGTGGCGCAGCGGAAGTGTGGTGGTGGTGGTGTGTTGTGGTCGCGTGTCGAGATTGGAGGTGTGTCGTGGTTGTGTGACGAGTTTGGTTGTGTGTTGAGCTAGCTACGCTTACTTCTTTTGAGTATTGAATGTCAAGATTATTTGAACTCTATCTATGTCTCACACACTCTCTTGGAACCCATTTTGGGTACCAGTTTGCAGGTTGTTTTTAGGTGGTGTCCAGTGCTAGTCCCGTGGTGCGGTTGTGATCTTGTACGGGGTCCTTTGTCAGGTCGGGTTTGGACCCGCTGAAGTGCTGATCCGGGGCGGGTCCTTACCTTTAAAGTCTCCTAGACTATGGAAAATGGGTCTTCAAAAGGCTACCCCGATCCTCAGTGTTTCTTTTGACAGTGTATCCTTTGTTTAGGATAGCAGGATTCGGGAAAATTAAACCAACTTGGTTCTCAATGATTCCTTTTCAAGGGTCTAACTTTGATTTTAGGGACAACTGCCCCAGCTTGGGTCAATTGTTCCTAATTTCTGTTAGGTCATTGCCAAGGGATTGTCAAGGACCAAGTTGATTGGATTTTCCTAAGTCCCGTTATTCTAAGGACTAAATTAATCTGAACAACGTGCATTGGAATGCACAACTCATTATCGGTCAAGGCAACCTCTTAAGACCTCGGGAAAATGTGACAACATGGGCTCTAACTAAATATGATAATACAAATGCATGCAGAATGATGACAATATATGGAAAACAGTAAACACATAACATGATATATCATGTAATCCTAACCTGTGGGTCCCTGTCCTAGGTTGGAAGGTTCTAGGTTTACTATATGCAAAGGCCGGTTTTGGTTTAGGGGGTCCCCCAGACTAGAGCCAATATTTGCCTCCCAGTGCCAAGTGGACTGCATGGCAAAGGTCAAGCGGTAGGCTGACTCATCACGGTCCAAGGGTTGCTGAGCATCCGGGGATGTCCTAACACCAATGAACTAGGTAGGGTAACCAAGATGCAGCAGCGGGGCTTATCCAACATCGATGCACGTGATGCAAAAGTTCAGCAATAAAATTATTTTCAAAAATCCCACAAATAATTTTCAAGCTTGGCTCTCCAAATTAATCTATTCTTTGATATCTTTACACAAATAAACCACCCAAAAAGCTCCAATCAGGATCGCCGGGCGAGGCCCTGTTAGTCCGCCATTCCTTCCTTGCGATAGCGCTAGGCATTTTCGTTTTAACAAGCTTTCGGGAAGTTCATAAGTATAAAAACACCAAACCAGAGATTAATTTGAGAATCCCCAGCGAGTCACCATTTTGTGGATGGTCGACCTCCACGCCGGTTTTGTGAAAAAGTTTGTTGTTTTGAAAAAAAGAGTCGCCACCCGGGTTTTTGGAAAATGGTTTAGGACCCGAGAAACCAATTTGAAAATGATTTGGAAAACAACTTGAAACAAGAGATTCGTTTTGGATTCGGGAGCCAGGTTACGAACGGGGAAAGGTTTTAATGCACCCCGCTCGCCCGATTAAAAATCGGTCTTTACTAAACATTTGTGGAATTTTTAGAAAACTTTTTAATGCTAAACTTTATTCAAATAAATGGTTAATCATGCAAAGCAGATGATGATAATGAAAAGCAAGTAAATAACATGACAATCAACACAACAAGTAATTAAACAAAAAATCATGATTTCAAACTATTCATAGATGAAAATGATTTCAGATTTCAGATTTGAAAAAGAGTATCGCATGGCACTGAAAGTGTACCGTGCAACACAGAAGGGGTGCCACGTGATACTGCTCATATAACCAACAGTCAGATTTTCAAAAGAATGCCGCGCAACACTCCAAGTGTACCGTGTGGTACAGAAGGAGTGCCGTATGGCACTGTTTACTCTGCAACAGTTTGAAAAATTGGTTTTTCGACAAGAAACAGAATGAAAGCATTTTCAAAACATGAATTCTTACTGGGAAATTAACCTACTAAGCACAAGAATGATATAAAGAAATTAACCTTTGGCGCGAAAACGGAAGTTTCAGAACAGAGCCTCCTCGGAACGAACACCCTTATAGAATCTTTGATTGCGGCTTGGGCCTCCTTTAGGCTTTGACTTCACTCTGGTACAACAACAATGATAGTTGATTACAGGAATCAAAGGAATTTGGATAGGTTAGGACACAATTTTGGGACCGGAAACAGGGTACCGGATGGTTTTGGGTATCGAACTGGGTTTCCTTTTTGGACGAGTTTGGAGTGATTTCTGGAGGTGGAGGGTAATGGAAATGGATGAAGGGTAATTGGGATGGAATTTAACAGAGTTTTTGAGAGGGTTTCATGGTGTTTTTCACTGATTTTTCCTTCTCAACTGATTGGGTATAAATAGCCATGGGGTGGACTTGGTCCCCAAGTATTCTTGGTGTGCACTCAAAGATTATGGGCTAGGAAAGGTAGGCTTTGCTGCTCATACGAAATCATGATGAAAAGGGGAAGAAACGTCAACAATTTGAGCTGCTGGGTCTTCTCAACAATTTGAGCAGGTGCGAACCCCCGGTTGAGAATCGGACAGAGCTTCCGCTGTATATTTGAGAAGTCGCCGGAAAAACCTCTTTTAGCCTTTGGCAGAAAGTGGATGATTTTATCTCGGTACTCGGGCAACGTAATGGCAGGATTTATAAGCTGGGGTTCCTTTTGGGAGAAATACTGCAGAGCTTCTGCACAACACCGAGAACACAGAGTCACAATCCGTTTAATTGCCAACCAACTTGCTCGATGGACTAAGACTCGGTCGAGAAATTCAGGTTTTTACTAACAAATAGCTCTTTGATATTTTAAAAAAGAGGAAGTGGGGTTTTCTAGACTAGATGTCTAAGCCGAGCTTTCCTTGGACTAAAGTCAAGTTCTTATCTCGGTACTCAGGTAGAGTAACTGCAGACTTTATAATAAGGGATTAATTTAGGAGAAATCCGGCAGTGCTTTCGCACAACACCAAGAATTCTGAGTAGCAGTCCATAAAATGGCCAACCAACGAACCATATGGACTAAGACTTGATCAAGAAATTTGGGTTTTTGCTAACAGAGAGCAACTAGATGTCCACTCTAAGCTTTCCTCGAACTAAAAGAAAATTCAAATGTTGGAAAGTCGGAGCACCACAAAGGATCGAAACTCTAGAGATTGGAATGGACAAAGTACCACTGAAGCTTTGAAGGGTGTAGACACTATTGCAGTTATAGTTACTGTTGCTCCTACAGCTGTTCTTGTTGATGTAGTTGTTGTTGTTCATGTTGATGCTGCATTTGTTGTTGTTGATGTTGTTGCAATAGCTGCTTTAGTTTTTGTTGTTGCTATTGTCGTTGTTGCTGCTATAAGTGTTGTTGCTATTGTTGTTGTTGTTGTTGTTGTTGTTGTTGTTGTTGTTGTTGTTGTTGTTGTTGTTGTTGTTGTTGTTGTTGTTGTTGTTGTCACTGTTTTGTTGTTGCTTTTGTTGCTGTTAGTGTTGGTGTTAGAGTTGCGGTTGGTGTTGTTGTTGCTATTGTGGTTGTTGCTGTTGCTGCTATATCTGTTGTTATTGTTACTATTGTTGTTGTTGATGGTCATGGTGTTGTTGTTGTTGTGATGTTGCTGGTGACGATGTTGCTATTGCTGTTGTTGGTGTTGGTGTTGTTGTTTTGGATTTTGTTGTTGTTGTTGTTGTTGTTGTTGTTGCTGTGGTTGGTTTTGTTGTTCTAGTTGTTGTTACTGTTGCTACTGCCAATATTTCTATTGTAGCTATTGTTAATCTTTGTTGTTTTTGTCTTGTTGTTGGTGGTGTTGTTGGTCTTTGGTGCTATTGTTCTTGTTGCGGCTCTTTTGTTGTTGGTTTTGCTATTGTTGTAGTTGTTGTTAGTGTTGTTGTTCTTTGTTGTTGGTCTTCGTGTTGTTTGGGATTTTGTTATTGCCGCTGCTGCTGCATCTATTATTATTCATGTTGTTGCTGTTTGTGTTAGTTCTTGTTGCTGTTGGTGTTGTTGTTGGTGTTGGTGTTGCTGATGGTGCTATTGCTACTGTTGCTGTGTGGGGTATTTTCTAAGAACTACATAAGACGTACAAACCAGCTCGTCCTGAATTATCACGTGCCCATGCACAAGTAAAAGGTACAGAATAATACGCGAACGACCACCAAGCCCATAGTCCAGTAATAACCCAAAACTACCTGCTCATCGGATAACGCGGATGGAACGGCCCAATGCGGGATAAACCCTAGTAGCAGACTTACCTTGCGAAGATAAAGAAAGGAGGGAATATTCGAAGATATTCCCAGAATCAGTTGAGCTTGCGAAGATAAGCACAATCTTACTCAGAGATGGAAAGCCAGTCAACTTACTAAACAAGAAGCGAACTCCCATGTAGGGTAAAGGTCCGAACGAGCAATATGCGGCCATCTTGGCAAGAATCCTTATCGAATAAGGATACAGAATCATGCAGGCTACGCTGCCCAATAAGGAAGAATCCTAAGCTTGGAAGGATTCCATACATAGAAGAATTCCACAGGGCACACCAAAGCATTGAGCACATCAAAGGAAACCAGAAAATGGCAAATCAGTGCTTGGTCTCGACAATCAATAGAGCCCCCGAGGCACACCTCGTTCAGTCCGTCGAAGTATCCAATCAGCCTGCATTAGAAGACGTTGGAGGGAATCCAGCACAGAGGATTGTGGAAGGACTGAAAAAGATTCAGCTCGACGACCAGGATCCGGAAAGGTACTTTCTGATAGGAGAGAAACTTGACAAACAGGTGGAAGAAAAGCTCGTACAATTCCTCAAACAGCATATTGATGTGTTTGCCTGGACGCCCCAAGAGATGCCAGACATCAATCCCAATATAATCTGTCATCATCTAAATGTGGACCCCAACACAAGCCAGTAGTCCAAAAGACCAGAAGGTCAGCTCCTCAGCATGCCGAAGCGGTTAATGAAGACGTTGACCGTCTCCTTGAAGCCAAAGCAATCAGAGAAGTGAATTACCCCGAGTGGCTGTCAAATACAGTTGTCGTAAAAAAGAAGAATGGAAAATGGAGAGTATGCGTGGATTTCACCAGTTTAAATAAGGCCTGTCCCAAAGACAGTTTCCCTCTGCCCAGAATTGATCAGCTCGTTGATGCAACTGCTGGGTACGAACGAATGAGTTTCCTAGATGCCTATAGGGGGTATCACCAGATAGCAATGTACGGACCAGACGAGGAGAATACGTCTTTTATCACCCCAAGAGGGCTGTACTGCTACAAGGTTATGCCATTCGGCCTCAGAAATGCCGGAGCCACATACCAAAGATTGGCAACCCTCATGTTCAAAGATTTACTTGGGAAAACCATGGAAGTCAACATAGACGACATGGTGGTGAAGAGCAAGGAAAAAGTCAACCACATAATTGCTTGCATTAGAACATATTTGAATGGACGGAGTTATTGGCCTTTGAGACTCTAGGCCAATCAACTCACTGTAAACTTTCTTTAGATCCTCAGTTGAGGACTTTGAGGTCAATGGTACAATCTTGTGACAACCATATTTGTCGAGGCCTGCCACTCTCATTGGCCCAATATCAGAATCATAAAGTCTGGCCTCTGCATGATTTGTTGTTGCAAGGAAAGGCTTCTAATCCGCCCAAACCACTTCCACATCATTCCCATTCCAAAAAATCAAACATTGATGGAGAGAAGAAGGAACTGCTAGACATGCATGTATCCAATCCCTCCCTAACAATACATTATATGTGGAATGAGAAATAATAACGAAAAAATGAGTTGTAAGGGTTTTGGTACCTACTGTCAGTTTCATGATGAGAATCCCTTCACAAGACGTTAGTCCTCCTTTAAAGTCTGAAAGACTTGCACTCGAGGCAATTAAGTCCTGCTCAGTTTTTCCCAACTTTGTCATGGTTGTTTTTGGCATCAAGTTCGCTGCAGACCCGCCATCGATCAATAAACGATTTATTGGCATTCCATCTAGGCAGCCCGAGACGTACAAAGGCTTGATATGATTTGCAGCTTTTGGGGTAAGTTTCTCGAACATGACGCAAGCCGCCGCCTTAGAAATTTCTCTTGCAGCCTCTTCTTCAATAATTGCCATAGAAGAAACGTGATCAACAGGCCTCATAGACTTATCGAGTATCTTCGATGTCTCCCCAAGCTCAATAACATCACCCTCCATGACCTGTTGTTGATCGTCTTTAGCTTCTAGACCTTCTTCAAGAATGAACACCATGTTACATGGCCTAGTCAAGTTAAAACTAGGCCTGAATTCCTTAGCTAGAGGGTTAAGGGCTCCCTTGCCCCCTGAGTCTGATTTGGTTGGTGCTGGTTGGGCCTTTTTCACGAACTCCTGCTTCCCTGGAGTTGGTTGAGTCCTTTTAAGCATCCTTACTTGTCGGGGAGGCTCTGGTGCATCGTCCTCAATAACCCTCTCTTTTGGTTTACGTTCCCTTCTTCCCTCTGGACTCTCTTCACAGCTATTAGAAACCTCCTTGGATGTTGGAAAGGTTGTTGAGGTTGACGCTGATGAAGACTTTCTTGCCCCCTTGGTCATGAATTCCACGGCCTCATCAAAGTGATCTATCTCCTTGCTATCCTATTCCAAGGCCTCCAGCATTTCTGTATCCTCCCAAGTGTCTTCTTCCATGTCTTCCAACACTTCGGATTCTTCCATAACCCTCCTGGCTGCTTGCCTAAACCTTTGGTACCTTCGCTTTTGAGATATGGACAAAGGTGGAGGTCTTGCGGGGAACTTAGGATGTTCAGCCTTGTACCACTCATTTGGAGGAGTAATACATGGCTTTACAGTCCTACGCCTCCCCTGGTTTGGTGCAGTAATGCTCAGTTTGCAAAGGTCCTCCTACACATTCTTAAGGCCTGTGGTTAGCCTTGAGAAGACAGAAAAATGCTTCTCTGGAGGCCCGACTTTCCTTTCTTGGGATAATCCCTGAGGCCTGCTGGGATAATAATTAACTGTCTTATCTTTTGCCTGTGGTCTTTGAGAATCAATCCTCTGTCCGCACTCGTTGCACGTCAAAGAGCATCTTGGCCTTGGGGACTTTCTTATCTCTGGAGCGGGCCTATTCCACCTAGACCATTGTTGTTGTTGTCTAGGTCGCTGCTGTTGGAACAAAGGCCTGTTGAGGGGTTTGTATTCATCTTCAGATTCATAATCTTCATATCCCGACCTCTTGGCTTCCTTTGAAGGTGCTCCCAAGCTGATCTTGGCCCTTGGAGTTGTTCTTGGAAGGCCTCTCATGTTCACAGACACCATATTAGTATTTAGGCCTCCTGGGAACGGATTTTTATCCACTCCAAGGACTCTCTTCCCCTCCTTGGCTTCAAACTTAAACTCTCCTCGTTCAATTTTGTCCTGGATATCATTTCTAAGCACCATACAATTGTTAGTAGAATGGGACCAAGAGTTATGATACTTACAATGCTCTTTTCCTTTCAGCTCCTTAGGAGAGGGTAATTTGTGGCCTGGAGGAAATTTGATCATCTTGTCCGCTACTAATTGATCAAATATGGCTTCAGTCTTGGTGATGTCGAAGGAATAGGCTTGTGGAGTTTTGCTTGAGGAAGATACTTGTGCATCGGCCTTTAGCTCTATGCTCCCAGTCCTTAACACATGGGGCTTCTTATTCACCATTTCTGCCACTGCACATTCAGGGTTGCAGTCCATCTTTGTTGTTGTCACCCCGTAATTAGGATCACTATAGTACGTCCCTTTTGAGGCACTTCTAGGTCTGCCTCCTCCTTTAAAATCTTCTCATAGAGGGCAGCTTTGGCCGACAACTCAAAAAGGTCTCTAAACACTACACCATGGAATTTCTTCTTCAATTCGAAGTTAAGACCATTGAGGGCTAAACGAACATACTCCTTCTCTGGTAAGGAAACCCTGCACTTAAACCTTGCGGTCTTGAATCTAGACAAATGGGTTTCCACACCCTCATCTGGGAATTGACAAAGTGCCGAGAGGTCTGCCATGGTGACCTCTGGCTCAACCCTGTAGAACTGCTGGTGAAGCATATCCTCCAATTGCCTCCAAGTCTGAATGGAATTTGGAGGTAGATTAATGTACCAGGTAAAGGTTGTGTGAGTCAAAGAATTGGGGAAAAGCCTTAAGTTCAGAGCATCTCTAGATCCGACCTCCCCACATTGGACTTGAAAGCGAGCCACATGTTCAATGGTGGACTCACAGATGTCTTCCCAAGAGAATAAGTGAAACTCCGGAACTCTATAACCCTTTGGGAAGGACTCATTCTCCACTTCATCTAAATAAGGCCTTGTGTAAATAGGCCTCCCCATAGGCCTGAATTCTGGGCCTAATTGCTCCTGTAGTAAAGCAATGATTTGATCCCTTCCCAAGGCTGGGTCTTGTGGTGCCTGCTGAACCTGAGTGGCCTGGATTTGGTGGGCTTGCTGAGGTTGAACAACTTGCTTTGTTTGAGCATTCTTCTGCGGAGGTGGTTGATAGGTTTGTTGGAACTGGGGCCCGGAATCAAGCCATGCCCCCTGAGTCTCGCGAAGAGTGTGTTCACTAGAGGTGTAAGCGAACCGAGCCGTTCGCGAGCTCAGCTCGGTTCGGCTCGCTAAGAGCTCGTTCAAGCTCGCTAAGAGCTCGTTCAAGCTCGGTTCGTCTAATAAATGAACGAACTCGAGCCCATATTTTTAGCTCGAAACATAAACGAGTCGAGCCCGAGCCTACAAATGCTCGGCTCGAGTTGGCTCGCGAGCCTCTATAACTGCGCATATATACATATATATACCGTTGTATGTATACATCATATATATCGCACATTTATATCGCACATTTTGGGAGACAAGTTTTCCACGTGAATGCTCCACTTTGAGGAGAAACACTTACTACCTCTGTGCCACATGGCTGCTCTAGGCAGTGGTTGCACGGGAAGTGGATGGTATACACTGCACCAAATGGATTTTATAGAGGGGAGAGGATGGTTTTTCTTCCTAAGCTTCCGATGTGGGACAAACCTCACATGTGAAGAGTGAAGGCTGAAGAGTTCAAAGAAAAACCCATTGTCCCACATCGCCCATTGAAGAAACTCAAGGCAATTTTACATCTCATAAATAAAGACCCAGCCTTCCCCCACTCACTACTTCCCTGGAGCTATCCAATTCGAGCTGTACGAGCCGAGCTTCTAGCCTTGTCAAAACTTGCCGAGCCGAGCTCGAGCCTGGAAATTTAGCTCGTCACGAGTTCGAGCCGAGCTCGAGCTGAGTAAATATTTGGCGAGCCGAGATCGAGCAGCCCAAAACTCAGCTCGACTCGGCTCGATTACACCCCTAGTGTTCACATGGATGTTGGCCTCCAATGGTTGTAGGCCTTACTCCTTGGTCATATGGCTGAGGCTTTGAACCACCTCCAAGCATGAAACGCTTATCCTGATTCTCTGTAGGCTTTTTGTGTGCTGAGCCTCCAGGTCCACTTCCCCCATTTGTTCCTTGCTTCTGGATTCTGCCCCCAGTGGGAGTAGTTGAGCTTGAGGCCTGATAAGTAGGCTTTTGCGGGGAAAATTCTTTCAAGGCTTGTTGATCAATGCTTCCAAATTGGGCCATAAGCGGCGGCTGTGGGGTTGGTTCCGCCTTGTCCTTTCCTCTAGCTTCCTTGGCAACAATAGCCAAGAAATGGTTGAGAGAATTGGAAATGGTTTCTGACATATTATTCACATTATTGGTCAAATAACCAATACTCGCTGACAGTTGCACATTGGAATCTCTTATCTCATGCATGGCTGAACTCACGGAGTGAGTGATGTCTTGAGATATCTCACGGTTAGCCACAAACATGTAATTTTTCATGTTATCAAAAGACTCATTAATGCTTTGGGCACTTACTTGAGGCCTCGACTCGTTCCTAAGGGCCTCTTGTTGTTGTGCTTCATCTCGCAGCCATCGTGACTCTTGAAGGGTTGCTTCAAGTTCGGCTTCTTCTTCAACTGTGACCTCATGTGGAAGGTCTGGTTCCTCCTATGGAGGAGGATTTGGTGGAGCACCTCGTCGTCCCATTGTTCACCCTTTGTTGATTGGGGTCCCACTGGGCGTGCCAAAAAATGTTAACACCGAAGAAACCACAAGCGCCTACTGTGGTTTGTGAGCTGGGCGTGCCAGGACTGTACGTCACAGTCCGAATATGATAGAGGCCTTTGAGACCTTGTTTGACATCATCCGTGCGATTGCGTGCAACCCCCAAAGGGTAGAGTTGCAAATGGTTCGTGGTTTGCCTTACGTGCGGGGACTTAGAATTTCCCAACCGTTGTGGAAAATTAAGAGCAACGAGATAAAAATAAAACCAACTTTTATTAATGATGATTAACAAAAGTGGGGTACAATGTAGTCAATAACAAGGACTAAACTCGGGTTAGGCTTGCTAAGTGACTGAAAAGTAAAGGACTCAATTGTATTGGAGGTTTCAATGGGGTTGAATGGCTGCAACAGGTTGAGGATTTTGAGTTTAAGTCGAGAGACTTGAGTTTGATTTTAACCGTGAGGTTGATGGCTGTGGAACCCTTCTTTAACCTACTAGTATTTATAGGCTCATGGTGTTCAACCCCCATTGTGTCGAGATGATGCCAAGTGTCCCAAGAATTTTCCCGCCTTAATTTGGTGCTGCCATGTGTCCTACGCCGCCAATTTTCCTTCTATCATGGCAGTTATTGGCGGTTACCAAAGGTCATGGCCCTATTTCCGTGGGTAAATGCCTGATGACCCATTAACCGGCCTCCTATTTTTTAGGCTAGTGGGTTCATGGGCTTTCAAGTGGAGTCACGGCTTGATGCCACGTGGCATAACCGCTTTCCTCATTATTTGCCAACAAGCTCTCTTATTTTCTTTTCTTAACTCTTCTAGTAACTAAATTCCTCTTTTTTAGGGAAAGATAAGGATAAACGGTTTTCATCTTTTCCATAGTCCTCTCACGTGAGGATCTATTCCTTAACCGTCTCAAGAATATACCCTTACAACCCTTAAACCACCACACAAGCCTTTTTCACCACCTCTAAGCTTGATCCTTCTTATTGACCAAATGTGCCTCCTGGGCCATTTTCAACATAGGCCTTTCTGGACTTCGGCCTACCAAGTTCTGACCAAGCCCCTCAGGCCTGGTCATGTGCCAAATCTGGGTGTAAACAGGTGGTAATGCTACAGAGGGAGGTCTGAAGTTCCAATAGGATAGACAAACACAACATCATAGAAATTCTTAATTTCAAGGAGTTTTAAATCACAGTGGTTTTCAAATCTTACACATTTTGTCTACATAAATCAAGGACCTTCATTCATTCGACGGCTGTGATTAGCTTATAATGGGAAGCTTTCTCTTCACACCGTGAGACATTCTTCTCTCTCTCTCTGAGACTCTCTCTCTCTCTCTCTGTGTGTCTCTCTCTCTGTGTGTGTGTGTGTGTGTGTGTGTGTGTGTGTATCGTCCCTCACCGATTGTCCATGACAGTCGGGTTTTAGGGCTTTGATCGTCTCTCTCTCTCTCTCTCTCTCTCTCTCTCTCTCTCTCTCTCTCTCTCTCTGTAATTATGTAAATGTTCAATTTGAAGCTAGGACGAGCACTTCACCATTGCATTTTTGTTGGGTACAACGAACTTCATATTTTATGGTCCTATGTATATAGTGTTCCAGCAGGTTGATATTCTGGATTACAATTCTTTCACCATCTCTGTGTTGAAGAATTCATGTTTGACTTATTTCGGTGAAGTTTGCATGCAGATCTGTTATCTGTAGGTTTAGTCTAGACATTTTGAGCACATGCTTCTGTGAGGATTTCCATTTTGGACACAATAGATACTCATAGGTCAATATGCTTTTCAACTAATCTATAGGATTTTTTTTTTGCAGTTGCAATCCGATGGATCACATAAAAATGAACTTATTACAGTATTTGCCTTCTCTAGGCATGATTTTATTTATTCTTATGTTGTTTCTGACTATTATTATGGTAGACCATACTCGATTTAACCTGAAGGGTTACTACTTGCTTTGGGATGCCTCTTTCATATCATCTGTACTACTTTTTCTATGTCTATTTAGTATCTAGATGGGTTTTAACTAAGATGGGGATTCCTCTATGTTGCATCCACTATCATCATTGCTCTTTGCATATAGCAAGACCACTTTTTAGGCCTTGAATTTAATTTTCTTTTCAGTTCTCATCAAGGGCATGTTGGTTTTCGTATTTTTATCTCCTTAGTTGTCATCAACACCTTCATAGCTATCTTTAGGGAGAAGAGGCACAATAAAAGACAACCATTGTCGTCAACAGTGGTAGATTTTTTGGATAGATATTTGTCTCTGGATTGTCTGTCATTTGGATTTTGGAGGTTGGTTGTCCATTTCCTTGCCTCCCTCCCTGGTTGAGTATATTGATCCTTATATACCAACTCCAATTTTCATGCTTGCAGCTTCTTTTGGATCGGTAAACAACAGACTGCCTGCTAAGGAGGTTGCCATAGAAAATAGACCTAACAGTGAATAAGGTTTGGTGAACTTGCCATTTTACCTATATAGGCAAATGTTTGGCTCTCCTGCTACTTGTGTTTGGAGTTTGTTTAGTTTGTTTTTGGTCTATCTTTTTGCTACTTTATTCAAAAAGGTTATAATTATGTAAATGTTCAATTTGAAGGTAGGACGAGCACTTCACCATTGCATTTTTGTAGGTTGTGGTTGAATTGCGTTCGTCCGTGCCTTCAGGCATGGGCATTCAAATCAGTGTATTTTGGGGCATGTTAGCCTTCTGGCACGAAGCATAAAGCCTTAAATATAAATTGTATTTGCTTTGGTAATCAGTCACAAAAAGAGAAGCATTCAAATCCCTCTTTAGATGTTATTTGAAGCTAGATTGTTGGGGTTGTAATTGAGTTGTGTTACTTGAAGCTACATTTTAATTAATGGGCATACATATTGTTAAGAGGTGGAATTACACAACTCACTCCTATTTTGGTTTGGCAGGTCAGCAAAAAGATATACCAGCTAGATGGAGTTGCAGCACGACTACAAATTGAATGCTAAAGTCAATTGAGTCACGTTGCGTTGGAATTTGTGATTATTCTGGGGGACTTTGATGTGGTGGGATGACTCCGTGCAATATCATATTCTTTCCCCTATAACAAGTCAAGTGGCAATTGCTTTTTAGTGTTTGTAGTTAGAAAGTGCAAACAAGTACAACTAGGCACTTTGTTACCCTTTTCTTTTTTGCAGCAGACACATGTTGTAGAGGAAATAGATTTTATTTTATGATGCCTTCTAATCTAAGCATGTTGTTTGGTATGTAAATTCACGTTTGCTGTGTGTGGTGATTGGACGTAAATAGTTACAAAGTAGATGGTTTATGAAATGTGTTCTCATCTTGCTTTAGTTTATTCTTCGATGAATTGATTTACATTCAATGTTTTATACTTACATTCAATGTTATTTACAGTGGTAAATAGCAAAATGGTAGTTCATTAAGTTGAGTTTATATATATATATATATATATATATATATATAGGAAGCCCTTCCAATAAGGGTCCCTTATCTAAGTTACCATGCGGACCTCACGTTTCCGAGCCAAATTTTGACGATCCGAACCGTTCAATGTTTTTAAAATGCATTTTTAAGGGCCCCGAACCGCTCAATGTTTTTGTTAAAAACGCTATATATAGCGTTTTAACAAAAACGTGTGTGGATCAAGCCCCCTTCCGGTATTTTTTTTGGAAGATTTTCCGCGTGGACCTTGGAAAATACATTTTAAAAACATTGAGCGGTTCGGATCGTCAAAATTTGGTCCGGAAACACAAAAAAGGGCAGGTCCGCACGGTTTTCTTCAATAAGGGACCCTTATTGGAAGTTACACGAATTATCCTGTCAAGGATCCCGGAAATCCCGGATTGAAGCGTTTTGAAGCATTTAGAAAATGTTTTTGGAAAATCCGAGCCGTCCAATGTGTTCAAAAGGTGTTTTCAAGGTCCACGCGGGAAATCTTCAAAAAAATACCGGAAGGGCTTGATCCAAGCATTTTTTCAAAAATGTACATTTACAGTTTTGCGGAAAAATGCTTGGATCAAGCCCTTCCCGGTATTTTTTTTGAAGATTTCTCGCGTGGACCTTGGAAAACACCTTTTGAACACATTGGACGGTTCGGATCGTCAAAAAAATATCGGGAAGGTGGAGTCCCGGATTCGGGACTCCCGGACTTGATCGGGCCTCTTGGAAGTTAATCCTATATATATATATATATATGGAAATTTTATTGCCGTACGGTAGTAACGAATACCGTACGATTGTGACACTCATATGTTCAAAACTAGCAATTTTTGTCAGTTTGATTTGAAGCTTTTTGGGTCTCCCGAGGACACCCTAGAGTTAAATATATCCAATACCCTTATACCCCAAAATTATTAATAAATTTTGAAGCCAACGACTGAAAAAAAATGTTTGACCGCAATAGCACTGCCTAACAGCGGTGATGAATGCCGCACGGCATTTCCTGGTCAATTACATTTCCTCCTTTTTCTGTAAACTCATACCACTTAGATCCAAAGTAAGTATAGGAGACTAGTTTAGGTTTAAGGGTATTCCCCTCAGAATAATTTTAATGAAATATTTTACCTTCGAGAACAAAAGCGTTCAAATGAGTTTTGTGCTCCCCTTCTTCTTGTAACTGCCGGAGACGAGCTGTTTGACCTTGGTGAAGGATTGAATATCTCTTGATACTGTAAGTTTGAAAGATATTTTTTTTTTTTGATTTTTCAAAGGGTTTGAAAATGATTGGATGTTAACCAATATGGAAGGAAAGTCTTCAGAGTTTTGAAAGAGAGAGCGGTAGTTTGCTGTTACTTCAAGACATTTTTCTGGAAATTTTTTCGTGTTCTCTTACTCTCAACCTTCACGGTTTTTATAGGCAGAACTTGGCCGATGGTGGCCTTCGCGGCTACTTAAAGCTAAGGCGGGCTACGGCGGCCTATGGCCGCCTATGGTGGGCTACTTCTTCAGCCTTTTACCCTCTGCAGCCGAGATTCTCAGGGAAAATGGTGGCCGTTAACAGCCACAAAGTTGGCACAAGTTACAAAATGCCGCACAGCAGTTGATACTCAGTACTGCATTGAGGTACGACATTGTTGGGAAAAATACTACCGTATGGCAATTTGACTATGGGTCTCACTGACTGGCACCTCAATATGACATTGCCACACCTCAGTCCCGATTTTTCTGGCCTCCGAAGGTTTGTGAGTCCGAAATTCTCTTGTTTTGATCGTGTTCTTCATCATCGGGGAATTTAAAAATACCCATGAATTTAAATTGGGGTGTCTGCAGTTAGTTGCCCTCCTCGTGTCATGGCATCTAAAGTACTAAATGAGGTGAAATGTAGATTACTCTCACTACCTAAACTCCCCAAAGACACTCTCACTCTGCCTATTTGGTCTCACTTTGGCAACTTGGATGATTGTGTGTGTCCAATATCTACTCAATCCTTTTGTACTCTGATTTTAGCTTTTGTATATGCTTTCCATATCACTGCTTTGTTCCAATTTCATATTAGCAATAATGATTGGCTAACTGTTTCAGTTTTGTTGAGATGAGCAAGGCAGGTTATCCCAAATGTGGTGGAATCTAATTAGTTGTGTTCAGGAGTAGAAAATGCAAAAACACGTCTGCCAAACACCCCCCTAAGAAACTTTTATGTTTTCATCTTTTGGTTGTTTTTGGTTTATTAAGAACACCTAGATATTTGTGGTGTGTGTGTAGATATTTGTGGTGTGTGTTGAGTGTTACATATATAATTAAGGGAACCGTTTTAGAATCTTTAAATTTTGAAATTTGAAAATCTTTTGTTTTTTATGCGGTGGCACCCTCGTACATAAAATCCCTGGTTCTGGTACTCTCTAACACTTCCAAGGAAAATGATGTAATTTACCTATAAGCACAACAATTGCATAAGAGTATTTGCACTAAATTTTGCACCAAATTTAATCTCAAAAACACTTTTTATACTTTAGCAAGACACTTTTTAAAAACTAAAATCGGACTCTCTATTCTACTCCTATTTTCTATTCAAATACCACCCACATTTTATTTCTTCACAAATTTTAAGGGTTTTTACTTTATTAAGTGAATAGTGCTTCCTTTTCTTTGTTAAGTCACTCTAGCAAAAACAATTTGTTAAGTTGGAGTAGCAAAGCTGATGTGTGAGAGGTTTTGAATATTTGCTCTCTACTTTTAATGAAAAATGGGATTTGTTAAGCCACTACATATCGACACAACTCCCTATTTTGAAGCACATAGGATAGGTATTGACCGAAGGAACAAAAGCCACGTACTAGTAAAAAAAGGTTCACTAGCCAACAACCAACCAACCAAAGGTGTCAGTTACTACTAGACTACGATTTTCCCGGGCTTTCCGTTTCTGAAGGCGTAGTCACGGTGCGCTCCTATCCGTCCAATGGAACCACTCCATGGGGATCTACGTCCATTTCCAAACTGGAGAAGAACTAAACGACCATTTCGTTCGTAAACAACGCCAGGCCTATACTTATTAGTTCCTTCATTTCATTCATCTGTCTCAACCACTAAATTCAAAACTCCAACCCAAATTCAAAACTGACTGGGAAACCCAAATCGGTCGGATATACACTTGTGGATCGAGTTGAGTCTGAGTTCAACTTGTCTTTCACTCCGGCTAATATATTCTGATCCTTCCCTTCCCTTGGATATAACAATTTCTGGTAAGAATGATTAATTAGTAATTTGGGTTATTAAATTTGTTTACTACTCCTCCATGTATGATTCCAATGCAAGCAGTATATGTTAGTATATGGAGTGTGCTGCGAGTCGTCGACTTTCTTGTATGTCTTAAACTGGTATTATGCTTGTTTTTTGGTAGTCATGCATTGCCCAACTTTTAGTCGCAATGTTGTCTCTCTTGACAAATTGCTTGAACATATATAGTAGTGATCTGACTGATTTGTATTTTGAACGGACGATGGGGATGATGAATTACATAGTAGTAGTCACAGATCAGATCATTCCTAAATTTGATCATCAAAAACTGCTTCATATCATTAATATCCGATTCTTTACCTTCCCTTTTTTTTTCTTCTTTTGAGCGCAGTGGAGACCATCAGAAGGCACATACCTGTCCCTATTTACAGATTCACGAGGAAGGAATACGATTGCTGCTCCATTGTCTTTCTTCTTTAGTGTTGGGTAGATTGTTTGTTTGTTTGTACACTAGTGTTGTTCAAAATCTGTAAGATGGATTGGTCTGATGGGTATATGTCAACCGAGCATCGGGAGCTACTTCGATCTGCTTCCGAAAGTGCAGATCCATTATCTGTTTCTCCATTAGAGATCTCAACGTCACCAAAGATAACACCGAGATCTTCTAAGTCTCCTAGGTCCCCAAGGGGTTCCCCAAAAGGATCCCCTAAGGGTCACTCCGGAAAACATGGCGCAGGCAAGGGGAGTCCACTCAAGAATGACAAGCATTCACATTCTCAAGTAGATGGCCGTCCTAAAAAAGGTAAATTTGTTTCATTTTGTTTTTTTTTGTAAGTGTATGACATGAGCTTATTCCACATACTATACAAGAAAAAGGTCACTGAGTACTTAATCTTAATATCTATGGCACTTTGATCTGCCCAATGTTTTTAAATTTCATTTTGACCTCAAATATGACCCCATTGTTTCGTACTAAAAGTAACATTATATAAAAATTCGAATACATAATGTGCTTGTTAGGAACGTGTCATAAGGTAAAGTGCATGATACATCAGGCCGATAGACAACTGTCCGAGCTTTGTATCTCCTGAACATGCCAAATCAGTGGAAAAAGACATTTTTGCGTCCATTAAAGTTTAGCTGCATTCAGAGAAGCAGGTTAATTTTGATATCTGTGGTTTTCCTGGAGAATTGTTACTGGTTATTACATTACATGCTTTTTCTTTGTGGATTAGACCCTTTTGAAGCTTGTAGACCCCCAGATGTGATTTTCACCTCATACTATTTTGAAATACCATGATCCAGGTGGTTCGGGAGGCAAAGGAACTTGGGGAGGTTTACTTGATATGGATGACAGTGATGCTCTTGACCCTAATGACCCAAACTACACCAGCAATGAGGTAATTACTCTTTTGTTTTTTTCCCCAACTTTTGTTGGTACTGTAGCTAGAGCTCCCATCTAAATTAAGCGACTTAGAAATGTACAGGATATTAATGATTCCTTGCATTGCTAATAGTATTGAACAAAATTTGGTATTGGCAAATTCATTTTGAACAAGAGCTCAAAGTTAACAATCCAATGGCTTTCCAAATCTATAACGTAATACGAGAAAAATCTATTTCTTGCCAGCTCAGCCACGTGTGTATCTATACTTTGGTTACAATCTCCAAGTCTAGCGATTGTGATTTGTTAAGCAAAAAAAAAAAAAAAAGGCTGTGGTACCACTGTAGTAATCTTACCAAAATATGGCCACATTGTATCAATCCAAAATAAAAACATTTGAGTTGTGGAAAAAGGCTAAAACCATTGGAGATGCTCAAAATGTTCCTCTTTTGGTCATTAGAACGTGTTGTATGTTTCTGATAAGAACCGATCCAACAGAAGGTGACTCCTTTTTCCTTCTCGTGAACCATGGAAGCCCTCAATGGAGTTGGTTTTCCTAGAAAGAGACCCAGACCAAAGGATCTTATTTGCCCTTCCCTTCAAAGCCCTCCTCACACCCCACCCTCTCCGTAAAGAAAATTGGACTGGAAAATAGGCTGAGCTCTTGATGCTATTTACGTGTCCCTTAGAAAATGAAAAGAACATTTGGCGCCTTGGCTTTCATTTTTGGAAGTTTTATGTGATGGTCATAAAAAACCATCTGCCAAGGGAAGAAATTTCGTATGTGAAGAAGACTGCTACATTGAAAAGTTTATTCAAATAGTTTATCATGTTGAGAGTGTGGTTTTCTTATTGTTGACAGTCACCAACATGAAAATATTTGGTTGCAGGAAAATGAACTGTTAAGTGCAAGATTCCCGAGCTCTCCGTTTGAGGAGTACAAAAAAAAGGTTGCAGTTATTGTGGATGAATATTTTGCCACTGATGATGTTATCTCAACTGCAAATGAATTAAGGGAACTGGGAATGCCAAGCTATAACTATTATTTCGTGAAAAAACTTATATCAATGGCCATGGATAGGCATGACAAAGAGAAAGAAATGGCTGCTACGTTATTGTCCTCATTGTATGCTGACATTATTGATCCACCGCAAGTCTACAAAGGCTTCTGCAAATTGATGGAATCCGCAGATGACTTGATTGTAGATATTCCAGACACAGTAGATGTTCTTGCATTGTTCGTAGCTAGAGCTGTGGTTGATGACATACTTCCTCCTGCATTTTTGATGAAAGAAGTGGCCTCCTTATCAAAGGACTCAAAGGGGTTTGTTGTCATTCAAAGAGCTGACAAAAGTTACCTATCGGCCCCTCTCCATGCAGATTTTATTTTGCGACGTTGGGGTGGCAGCAGATATAAAACAGTTGAAGATATCAAGGGCCAGATAAGCAATTTGCTGGTAGAGTATGTAGTCGGTGGTGATAGGAAAGAGGCTTGCATATGCATTAAGGATTTGAAAGTTCCATTTTTTCACCATGAGATAGTTAAACGGGCCATTATAATGGCAATGGAAAACAGAAAAGCTGAAGACCGGCTTCTTGATTTGTTGAAGATGGCAGCTGAAGAAGGTTTGATCAATTCAAGTCAAATTTCAAAGGGATTCGGTCGGATTATCGACACTGTGGATGACCTGTCGCTTGACATACTGAAAGCAAGGCAGATTTTGCAGTCTTTGATCTCCAAGGCTTCATCAGAGGGATGGCTTTGCGCCTCATCTTTGCAACCGCTCTCGTTAGATCTGAACAAGAAATCTTTAGAAGATGCTGCTGCCAAAGCCTTCAAGGCGAAAGCTCAATCCATGATTCAGGAGTACTTTTTGTCTGGTGATATTTCGGAGGTGAGCCGATGTCTAGAAACAGAGAAAAATTCTTCTACGTCCGAGCTTAATGGTATATTTGTCAAGAAATTAATAACATTAGCAATGGACCGTAAAAACAGAGAGAAAGAAATGGCTTCTGTTTTATTGTCCTCCTTGTGCCTTCCAGGTGATGATGTGGTAAATGGTTTTGTTATGTTGGTAGAATCTGCAGACGATACTGCCCTTGACATTCCAGTTGTTGTTGATGATCTCGCGATGTTTTTAGCTAGAGCTGTGGTGGATGAAGTCATAGCCCCACTACACTTGGAAGAAATAGGGACACTGTTTTTGATGCCGGATTCAGTTGGGAACAAAGTGCTCCAAATGGCTAAGTCACTGCTAAAGGCTCGCCTTTCAGGTGAAAGGATACTTAGGTGTTGGGGTGGTGGAGGAAGCAGTACGAATGGATGGGCGATTGAGGACGTCAAAGACAAGATTGGGAAAATCTTGGAGGAGTTTGAGACGGGAGGAGATAAAAGGGAAGCATGTCGATGCATAAAGGAGCTAGGCATGCCATTTTTTCACCACGAGGTTGTTAAGAAATCGTTGGTGACAGTTATGGAGAAGAAGAATGATAGGTTGTGGCGTTTGCTTGGAGAATGTTTTAGCACGGGACTCATAACTATGAATCAAATGATGAAGGGCTATGGGAGGGTGGCAGAATCTCTTGACGACTTGTCTTTGGATGTTCCCGATGCTGAGAAACAATTCACACATTATGTTGAACGGGGTAAGGCCGAAGGGTGGTTGGATTCATCATTTAGCTTCAATAGATCAGGACAGCCATTGGAGAATGGCTTTTGCTTATGATGCATATGGTAAACAATATCCGTTCAGTGGGATACATTTGGCAAAAAATAAAATGAGCTTCTAATATTCCTAGCTAAGCTAGATTAAATGAGATTCATATGTTTAGTATTTCTATTTGCGTTTACCTAGTATTTGTACTTAGTTTAGCTCATTGTATTTGAAACTGTAGCTGAGGTTCTTTGCTTAGTCAATATTCAAGAAAGAATATGTCAGCTGGAGAGGTAAGGATAGTCAATAATAAACAATATAGAGGGAATGAAGTGATCTAGAAGAAGGATGAAGAACATAGCAGGTATGTACAAAAAAGATCAAGGCAGTAGATTGCTCTCAAACTAATCCATGGGGACCTAAGTGATCTAGAGAATGGGATGACCTCTCAAGGAAGAATGTTCTCCTTCCCAAATCTGTGATTGCCCACTTTTCTCTCTAGGATGACACACACTCTGTCAAGAATCACCCTTGGAAATTGTGAAAGGGAATGTCTCATATTTATAGGCATCTTGGACCAATGATAAGGTGTTAGGCTGTCGTCCTATAATATGAGGACACGTGTCCTTTCCGTACAACCTGGCCTCGCGGGTGACGTCACTTACCGCGCAGCTGACTTGCGCGGTGGCGCACTATTCCACCCCCTAGCGCAGCAAATCCTATTGTTCTTTTATAGCCACCAAACCACTAGATGTCCCTTCATTCCCGTTTGGGCAGGGTCGTAACCTGTTCGGTCGCGCCCATACCGCTGCAAGCCTCAAAGGGCCTCTCAGGTCCTGCCTTCAGACCGGAGCAGGTATAATTACCTGGACAAGGAATAGACTAGCTTTCTCACGTTCTCACCCATTTGGGTGGGCCGCACTAGTCACACGACTCATGGGCTTTTCTCCTTACATGGATGGCTCCTGGTCAGCTTAAATGAATCCCCTCATTGGGCTTCACCGGCGCGCCAGCGAGGTGCCCTGCAATGGTCAGTGCCGCACTAGTGACCCCGCGCAGGGGTACCGCGGGGTCTGGCCACGTGTCGCGTGATGACTACTACTACGCATTTGACACCTGTCATCATTTCATTGGTAGTCAACTCTGACTTTGGTCAACTTAGGTCCACGCGTTGACCTCCCATACAGAAACCAATTCATTTCAATGTTGTAATGTGAGTTTGAATTCAAATGGGGGTACTTTCTTATTTTTGCTAAATAAAGTAAAGTAAAGAAAAGGTAAAAGAAAGGTTTAAAATGTCCCAGAGTTGCTTTTTCGATTGCTAACCTATATCTGGTTGAAGGTCTCTCAGTGAAGTGTCGGCATGGCAATCAAAGCAAACAGATAAACTCCTCATTTGCTTGCCGTAGGTTGTAATTTGAACTCATTGATGGCCTCCAGGCTCCATCTTTCATTCTCTCATGGCTAAGTTTGCCACTTGTCCTCTGGTCTTGCGGCTCAGCGCATCGGCCACGATATTTGCCTTGCCTGGATTATAAGACATCGTGAAACTGTAATCTTCAAGATATTCCGTCCATCTCATTTGCCTCATATTCAGTTCCTTCTGAGCTAATAAGTAATTGAGGCTCTTGTGGTCTGTGAATACCTCGAATCGCTCCCCATAAAGGTAACGACACCAAGACTTTAAAGCAAAGACCACTGTTGCAAGCTCTAAGTTATGTGTTGGGTAGTTCCTTTCTTGTTGTTTTAGTTGACGTGATCAGTAAGTAGTGACTTTTCCATTCTGCATCAGTATTCCACCTAGTCCCTCTTTGGATGCGTCCTAGCAGATATAGCCCATCCCACATTTCTCTCGGGTATGATGAGTATCGGGGCACTAGTCAACCTAGTCTTGAGTTCTTGAAAAGATATCTCGCATGTCGGTAGACACTCTTGGTAGTCCGTCATGCTTAGGCCTCTTTTAGAACCGCTACCCGACGATGACAATGTTACTATTGATTATGATTGTCTTGATGGAGCTTCCTTGATGCGTGATGTCTTGGGTTAACTATTCCTAGTCCATTTGTTCCAATTTTCCTTAAAAAAATTTATTAAATTGCCTTGCCTTTTTCGTGTGTCGTGCTTGTGCCGAAATTGTTTTATTCTCCAAAGAGTCCCATCTCTTAGCCTAAAAGAAGTATAAGTTTGTTTTAAGTCTAAATCGCTTCAGTTTTTGCTACTAAAATTGGCCCAAAGCGCTCTGAAATGGACCCGAAACTGAGAATCTGAACCGACGCAGACCAAACCGGTACCAGTGAAGAGCCGGCCCAGCTCTGGCCCATATCCAGCCCGGCCCTTCTCCAAGAATCTTATAGATTCCTGTGCCATGTCATTTTGTATGGATTTTTCATGTTCTGTGTGATCCCATATTCAAAAACCAGGGTGTTATGCTCCCGAAATTGGCCTATATATGCCCCCTTATCCCAACCCTTTCAAATCATTCAGAACAATCGTGCAAAGAGATTAAGTACGGTCTAAAAGGCTCTGCTTCAACCTTTGGCTAGTGCTCGAGCAAGTTCAAAGTTCTCTCTAGGTGTTTTGAATCAAGGCGGTTCTAGACAGACGGTCTAAACCAGATTCTGCCAATTTCTGAGAGCAATCGACTCAGGCTTTTGCAAGAGTCAATGTATGGTTTTTGTTTTTCTTTTCTTTATAATCTAACTTCGGTTAGTACGGTATGGTTTAATTTTATTGCTTGGTTCACACATGTTCTAGGTTTTAATTTAATTGTTTCATGTTAGTTCTTACTTAGCATAGAATGACTATTTTGCCCATGCATGCATAATGTAGCTCTCATACATGACATGCTCATGCCTGCATATAGTCGTTACACTGTTCGTATGCATACTTACATTTTCATCCTTGTCGTTATGCCGCCCATTACCCTCACATAGTCACGTATGCCATGTTTCTAGTCATTACGCTGGTCGCATGCATATTTAAGTTTTTACCCATGTCGTTATGTTGTTCGCATTATCCCCTGCATATCACGTATCCCCAGTAGTTACGTTGTTGTAGACACCTTAATTTAACCCCTTAAAAGCTCTTAAGCTATGGCTGATTGGCTCCCAAGTGATAGACATCTAAAATCATGCCTCGATAAGATCGAACGAATGTTATAGAAAAACCCAAACGAAAGCCCTTTTCATAGCAACCCAGTGCCTCTATACCAAACCCAGGGCCTATGGAGTGGGTAAAATCCGATTACCCGCAGAAATGACAAAACACGTGCATGGAGTAGTTGCCATTTGAGGGCACCTAGCTCGGCATTATCAGGAAATGGGTCCTAAACCCTTCGTCGAACAGAGTTGACCACGAATAGGGGTCGGGACTAATCAGAAACACCAACTGAAGGTGCACTAGCTCGGCAGTAGCCACGTAGGGATGTCTCTAGATGCGGCCGAGCTAGTTAAGCTACGAATAGAGCCAGAGCAGTATAATGGGACTACATGATTCAGCTAGGTACAACTCAGCATATGTGGACTGGGCCTTGTACGGTCCATGCCGAGCTATGTGGAAGGACGGCCAGGACTGCCTAAGAATATAGGGCGGTGGAGCATTCCAGAAGGTTCTAAGTCGGTCTCTTACGTGATAAGAGGCAATCCCGTGATTGAAAGGATTGACATGGGTAATCCTAATACAACTAGGAATACGCTACGTAACCATATAGGAAAGAGACCTATATGGGAAGAGGTTTTACTGCAAGAGGAGATTTTGCAACATATAGCAATGATGTACCCAATAGGAAGAGTCTTATTAGGAAAGGTTTCCTAAAACAAATAGGAAACTAGGGCAACGAGAGGCCTTGATCAATAAGTAATTCATACCTATAAATGAAGCATCATGCCCATGAAGAAAGGTACGTTGTAACACTCTATTATACACATTGTTCTTTGGCTTATTTAGTAATTACTTACTAACTAAAGCATCGGAGGGCCTTTGTCGACGAGAGGCAAAGGTGCTTTAACCCTTGTCTGTCTTGCAGAATTAGGTTTCCGACTAGGAAGCACGTTATCAAGCCCATACATGGATTCTATCCTCGTACAATTGGCATCGTCTATGGGAAAACTTACAAAAAACTTTTTCCAGAAAAACCATTCAACGATGGTGGCTTTAGAACCATTATTCGTACTCCAAGGCACGAAATAGTGGAGGAAGATGGCGAGGGAACTCCTGGGCATACAACGAAAAAAGGTGCAGATGGAGGGAAGAATCCGGTGACTCTTAAGGCACCACAAAAGAAGTCCACTGCCAAAAGATTTGACTTAGGTCATATCCCAAAAATTCCAAGGTATAGAGAAAAATGCTTAATAATCTTTGACTCCCTTGAAATTCCAAGATCTAGGGAGCAACGAAGGCGCTCCGTATCACTAGCAGGAGGCCGGTCAGTATCTCCCCATCAGGAGAGGGGACGAAGGCCTATAAGCCCCTCACAAAGGAGGGAGGATCCCAAGCAGAGAAGGGACCACGAGCGTGAGGATAGCCAACATCGAAAGGAACAAGAGGCGAAGGAACTGGCACGAGAGGTCACTCAACGAGAGCGAGAAATCCAAGATTTAAAGAAACAACTCCAAGAGAAGGAGAAAGACGTACGTTCCCTCGTTCGTTGCAACGTGAAAAAGAAAGGAGGAGCCATCATCGTGATGATGTCTCCACTAGAAGGGTTGTTTCTCCACGAAAAAGGAGAGAAAGAAGTAACTCGGAAGAAAGAAGAGAAAAGAGAAAACACAAGAGGGACAGATACGAAAGATGTGGGTCCAATGAGCAGCAATATGCAAGGAGGCACGGGACAGGCCGAGCAGAAGGAGGTCCTAAAACTGCACGAGAAGCAGCAAAGGAAGCCTTAGGCCAAATCACAAAGTTGCCTTTGGCACATTGGATCAGAGCCGAGAAGACCCCAAGCAGGGTAAAGCATTCCACGTTCATGCTCTATGAGACCAACACGGATCCAGTGGCCCACATTCAACACTACCAATAGGCCATGTTCATGCACGAGCAGGATGATGCCCTGCTGTGCAAGATGTTTCCTTCAAGCTTGGGGAATGTGGCCTTGAGTTGGTATCACAAACTCCCAGAGGGATCAATCCTGTGTTGGGCTCAGTTGACCGAGGAGTTCACAGCTCGGTTCCTAACCAGCCGAGTAGCTCCAAAGACGTTTGATGCAGTTACCTCCATGAGGCAGAAGGATGACGAGACACTAAGGCAATACTAAAAAAGATACTGGGAGACTTTCAAAGAGATTGAAAATTGCAGCGAGGAGTATGCCTTGGCCACTTTTAAGACGAGCTTGCCGGTGCACAGTAAGCTACGAGAATCGCTCACTATGCATCCGGTTACAACCGTGGCCAAGCTAATTGAAAGAATACAGGAGCATGCTCGGGTGGAGGATGACATCCTGCAGTCAGGAGGGAAGATTGTGGGTGGACAGCTCTAGATTCCTGAGAAGAAAGCATTAGAGTCAAAAGTATACAAAAAGGAGTATACCACGAGTAAAAAGGAGTAAGCGCAGCAAAAGAAGGAAAAAGCAGACCCAGATCCCAAATTCTATTTTAGCATCCTGGCAACTTTCAACATTCCAATCTACAAGATGCTATATAGGATTATGGATCAACCACGATTTAGGAGGCCCCCAAAGATGACAGCGAACCCAGCAAAGCGAAGGGCCACCAACCAACACAGTAGCTATCACAAGGATTGGGGCCACATGACTGAAGATTGTGTGGAGTATAAAAAGTTCTTGGATGAAAAGGTGGCAGAAGGCCACTCGAAAGAATTTTTGGTGGATGACCAGAAGTCTACCGAGCAGGTTGATGGATGGACTACGAGCAGGGTCCAAAGGGAACAATCCATATGATACATGGATTGGTCGCCCCCTACACAAACAACGAAGTCAGACACATACAAAGGCTTAACAGACAGGCCAAGCAGGTTATGAAGCTTGGTCAGAAAAGGCCACGGACTGAGGGGGTGATGGAAGTCCCCATAACTTTATCAGATGAAGATTTAGAGGGAGTGACAGTCCCACACAATGACGCCTTGGTCATTACCTTACGAATAAGGGAATATGACGTGGGGAAGATTTTGGTGGACCAGGGGGCAAGTATAGAGATCATGTACTACCATACCTTCAAGAAAATGGAGCTTCCGCCGAGCTCTTTACAGAAGTGCCTAACCCCATTGGTCGATTTTAGTGCGCAAATGGTATGGCCTATGGGAAAGGGCACACTGCTTGTCCGAGCAGGGTCAGTTGTTCTTAAAACTGAGATTTTGGTGGTAGATCTCCCTTCTTCTTATAACGTGATTATAGGAAGAACATGGATGCACAAGATGAAAGTCATCCCATCGACGTATCACCGGATGATCAGATACCCAGGGGCTGACGGCATTGAATGCATCAGGGGAAATCAAAAAGTCGCCGACCAGTGCTTTAACTTAATTTTGAAGAAATCTTCTAGGGCCGAGCATGTGCAGACGGTTGAAATTCCAGATCAGCCAACGTTGGAGGATGTTGGGGAGACCCTACCAAGAAGATGGTAGAAGGGTTAAAGAAGATCCAGATAGGAGAGGATGATCCAGAACGGTACTTCTTGTTTGGCGAAACTCTTGTCGAATAAGAAGAAAACAAATTGGTTACTTTTCTGAAGGCTCGCATAGATGTTTTTGCATGGACACCTCAGGAGATGCCTGGGATAGACCCCGAGATAATTTGCCACCACTTAAATGTAGATCCTCAACATAAGCCAGTAATACAGAAAAGTAGAAGGTCAGCACCACAGCACATAGACGCTGTGATTGAGGAAGTAGAACGGCTACTCGAAGCGGATGTCATACGAGAGGTGAGCTATCCGGAATGGCTGGCAAACACAATCATGGTTAAAAAAGAAGAATGGGAAATGGAGGGTTTGCGTTGATTTAACTAGCCTTAATAAGGCATGTCCCAAGGACAGCTTTCCCACTCCCCAGAATTGACCAACTAGTGGATGCCCCAACAAGCTATGAAAGGATGAGTTTCCTTAACGCATACTGAGGATACCACCAGATAGCCATGTACGAGTTGGACCAGGAGAAGACATTTTTTATCTCACCAAGAGGACTGTACTGCTACAAGGTGATGTCGTTCGGATTAAGGAATGTTGGTGCGACCTACCAAAGGCTGGCTACAAAAATGTTTAAGGATCAACTCGGCAAGACCATGGAGGTGTATATTGATGATATGGTGGTCAAGAGCAAACTGAAGCCCAATCATCTGGCAGATCTCAAGGTAACCTTTGATATTTTACAAAGGTATAAGCTAGAGTTAAATGCCTCAAAGTGTGCCTTTGGTGTTAGCTCGGGAAACTTTCGAGGTCACCTAGTGACCAAGAGAGGAATTGAGGCTAACCCAGATCAAATAACAGCTCTTCAAAGGCTTGAGAGCCTTAGGACTACGAAAGAAGTCCAAAAATTGACAAGAATGGTAGCAGCACTGAATCGTTTCATCAGTAAGTCTTCAGACAGGTGCAGACCATGTTTCCAGCTTCTGAAGAAGGGGGAATGGTATGAATGGGGAGCCAAGCAAGAGCAAGCATTCTAGGAATTGAAGACTTACCTATCCACACCACCTGTGCTCTCTACTCCAGAAAATGGGGAGCGACTAATTGTGTACTTAGCAGTGTCCGAGCATGCTGTTAGCTCAGTCCTCCTACGAATAAAGGGGACAGAGCAAGCTTCTATTTACTTTGTAAGTAAAACCTTGCTCAATGCGGAGACACGCTATCTGCCACTTAAGAAGCTGGTGCTCGCCCTTGTTACGGCTTCAAAAAAGTTGCAACACTATTTCCTAGCTCATCCCATCACAGTGTTTATAGAGTACCCATTGAGGGCCCTGCTACGAAAAGCAGACTTCTCTGGGAGAATTTCTAAATGGTCAATTGAACTAAGTCAGTGTGACTTGGATTACCAGCCCAGAACGGCAATAAAAAGACAAATTTTGGCTGATTTTATAGCCGAATTCTCTCCAACAGTGGCACCATCGCCACCACCTCTCCATGAGAAAGAGTAGGGTACCATACCCGAGCAACCGATGAGAACGGCTGAGCTAGATACAGATGAATGGAAGTTATTTGTCGATGGGTCAGCCTGCAATAAAGGATTAGGAGCAGGGGTCATGCTCTTTTCATTAGAGGGCCTAATGCTTGAACAAGCACTAAGACTGGGGTTTAGTGCCACCAACAATGTGGCAGAATATGAAGCTTTGCTTATCGGACTGAGGAGTGCTCTGGATCTCAAGGTAGGAAAGTTAAGGGTATTTTCTGATTCACAGCTAGTTGAAAATCAACTTTCAGGAGAATATGCTGCGAAAAGCGAGAAGATGGCGGCTTACTTAGAAGCAGTCAAAGATCTACTTGATCGGTTCAACATGGTCCATATACAACAAATCAGCTCGGGATAAAATGCACATGCAGACTCCCTAGCCTGTTTGGGTTCAACAGTTAATACGGAGTTCCATCGAACAGTTTCTGTGAACTATTTGAGCGAGCCGAGCATTGGCCAAGCTGTGGAGATGGTAATGGAAGCAGAGCTTCGGCCGAGCTGGATGGACCCTATAGTGGCATACCTACGAGATGGGATGTTGCTAGAAGACAAAAGGGAGGCACGCAAGATCAAGACTAAAGCAGTACGATTTTGGCTCTCCCAAGAAGGTAAACTTTATAGGAAATCCTTTCTTGGTCCATACTTGTTATGTGTACAACCAGCTCTGGTGCAAAAGTTATTGCATGAGATTCATGCTGGGACGTGTGGAGGCCACTCAAGAGCACGGTCCATTGCCCACTAAGTAATATCCCACGGATATTGGTGGTCATACATGCAAGAAGATGCCAAATTATTTGTCAAAACCTGAGAGAAGGGTCAAAGGTACTCACCCCTAATCCGAGCACCAGCAGAAGATCTCCTACCCTTGACCAGTCCATGGACATTTGCACAATGGGGATTGGACATTGTGGGTCCTCTCCCCATGGCAATAGGGAAACGAAAATTCCTCCTCATTGGCACGGACTATACGAAGTGGATAGAGGGTGAGACATTGGCCAAAATCACGCAGAAGCCATGGTAGAAAAGTTTGTCTGGAACAAGATCATAACAAGATTTAGGGACCCATATTCTATCTGTGAAGATCTGAAAATTTAAAAAAAAAAAGAAACAAAACAGAAGAGCTGTGTAAATATATATATAATAATGATCTATAGTCCTTAGGATAATTCCGGATATATATATAGGATTCCTGATCAAATCTTGAGGAGTCCTTAATTCCGGATAATTCCGTTTTAACAAAAATGATCCGATCAAGCACCATTCCGGATCAAATTTTCCGACCCTTAAAAATGCATTTTAAAAACATTGGCGCTCGGATCGCGTTTTGATCAAAAAAAATGATCCGACGGAATTTTTGTTTGAAGTCCTTAGTAGATCGTCTTCCTATATATATTTTTTTGAAGATTTTCCGCGTGGACCCTTAAAAATGCATTTTAAAAACATTGAGCGGTTCGGATCGTCAAAATTTGATCCGTGATTTTTTAAAGTCGAAGATTTGGCAAAAAAATGGGAAGGGCTTGATCGGTTTAATTTTTGTTTTTGAGAAAACGCGCCCGATCATCAAGTTCGGTTTTTTTCCAATATATATATATATATATTTTTTAAACACATATGTTGATGTGAGGGTTAATGCGAGAAATTGGTGAGTCTTGTACTTGTTTGTAATACGTTGGAACTTGAGGGTGTGTGTGTGTGATTAGGGTTTTGGCAATATAAATAGAAAGAGTTGGAACTTGAGGGTCATATTTTTTCTCCTCCTCCTTCAATCAAAGGTGAATAACCCATATTTTCTCCCTCCCCTTGGTTCATCAGGTGATTAACCCCTCTCCCTCCCCCATGGTTCGGCTCTCTACATTTCTGCCTAAATTAAACCCAAACTCTTGAAAATCTTGTCAAACCACTTCAAATCCTTCCTTCGAGAATCCGGTGATTAAGAGCTTAAATCGCGCAGGGGAGCTTGGGAAAGGGGCTGATTTTCAGTGGGTCACAAGTGAGGGAGCTAGGGTTTGTTGGGTTTTGCTCAAAACCCATTGAGGTAGGGGGTTTCTTTTCTCTTCATAGACACGTTTGTGTTATGGATGAATCTGTCACTGATGTGTTTGATTTCGTACTCTACATGGCCGAATTTTAACAAAATGTTCTACACCTTTAAATTTTACGAAAATTTTATGGGATGTTCCCCTATGAGTTGTAAACGCTGTGTAAAATTTTCAGATCGAAACCTCTTGAAACGAAGTGTAGAAAAATCGTGCACCAAGCTGTGCTCTGTTTCACTGTTCTGCTGGATCTGGGTTTTGTGGCCTTCGGTTTTCGGTGCATTAGACCTAGTAAATCATCTCCTAATTTTCTGAAATTTTTATATGATGTACATATATGAGTGTACCAGATTGTGACAAACAATTGGAGCAAAATATGAAGACGTTATTTTTATAAAATTCCCGGACTAAACTGTGTTCTGAAAATCTGAAAATCAAGGCAGATTATGAAAGCTGCGTATTTTTGTTATTTTTGTAATGGTTAACTAGTTTATTGGTTATGGGTCCTCATGGGTCATATACCTTGATAAGTTAGCAATGTTTTAGCGTTGGAATCATTGAAAAAGACTGAGTATGCGATTTTTAACGGATTTTTGAACAAGAGGCTGTTCTGCTGAAAGTTTATTCTTACAGTGCAAAAATTTCTGGGTTTGGACATAGATTGGTCTTGGCTTTGTTGTGTATAAAAATCCAATAAAAATCAGGAATGAACCTTGATGTGTTGCTATGACTTGTACCAAATATTAGATTGTTTTGATGGATAGATTGAGTTTGAAGGGTTTACAAGGGTGTGTGACCCGTCTGGAATTTTGGTGTGGCGCGGTCGATAGATTAAGTTCGTAGAATTGTTTGATTGAACTAATGAGGTCATTATTTTGATATCTAGACCTATGAAATACCTAGGAGTGTCAAATGATGGTTTTAGAGCTAATAACCTTGACTTAAGAGTGCGTATCCATATACGAAATGACAAATTTTGGATAATGGTACAAAGTTTGATTGCAAAAGAGATTTGGGGCTTTTGTGTTGTTTGGTCTTGAAATGTGAAAATAAACCTACCTATGTGAGTTTGACGTGGGCGGGAACGATAAATTAATTAAATTGGGACACAAAGATTAAAGATGCTATTTTGGACACATTATGGATACGTGTGTTGATATTGGATACAAAGAAGTGAAATAAATGTTTGAAATGACGGATACAGGGACGCTCGATGCCTGAAACTATGCTAGGACCACTTACAGGTGAGTTACTAGAAATTTCTAAAACATATGATAATGTGAGCTTGTAACATGTGATACGAAACCGAAAGGTAGCCCGGAATGATACTCGGTCCGTCCTATGGACGTGTCGCGAGGAATTTACTATGTTGGAAACTAAAATGAACGAGACACATTACGATATGGATGAGTTGGACACTTGCGGATACTTGAGTACGTATCGGGTACGATAAGGTTAAAGTGATAAAAACATGAGGACTTGTAGTATACGTAGGTACTTGTGGGATACGGAGAGGCTTTTGTTGAGTATGATGTGACATCTGGTTATTTGGAAAAATACTTAGGCTTTTTTGTGAATTGCAAGTGTATGTGGGGTCTTTGGACTCGTGGTTTATACCGTATTATGACAATTTATTTGCATGATGGTTATAGATTGGCTTGAGTCGATAGACATGTTTCATGAAACTTGAAAGAAGATAAGTAGTTATGCTTGAGTAAAAATTTGTAAATGAAATGGTGATCAACGGAGTGTTGGTAACATAGGAGATAGACTATTATGTGGTTAATGAGAACCTTGTTTATGATGATAATAGCTTTGTGAGAGGGTTGTTGGACCCGGTTGAATGTCTTTCAAGGAGACACGTGGAGAATGATTGGTTAGTGACACAGCAGCAGATGTACAGGATTTGATAGTCCTAAGTCGTCGTCGTGTGGATAAAATCAGTGGATGTGCGAAACGCTATTTTTTTACTAATCGAATAAGTGGGGCATTGAGGCATTGTGTTTTAAGTTCATTTGAGGATGTGGGTCCTGATTACGCTATTCTTTCACTATGTTCCTTTTCGCATTTATAAATCTTATACAGAAAACCTCAGGAAAGTTTGATGGTTAGTTAGCTGAAGTTTGTATTATTTGGATGTGCATGGGTGACGTGTGGTGAATCCTTGTTAGTTGTTATTATGAAATGATTAGTTTGGAGATTTGGATGTGCATGGGTGACGTGTGGTGAATCCTTGTTAGTTGTTATTATGAAATGATTAGTTTGGAGATTTGGATGTGCATGGGTGATGTGTGGTGAATCTTTGTTAGTTGTTATCATGAAATGATTCATTTGGAGGTTTATTTGTTAATGTCAACTTTATTTTATATATCATTTTTTGCCATATTTTGTTTATATGCTTATGAATGTGTATAAAGGGGATCTTTACTGGGCGAAGTGACTGCTCACCCCTTGCTGCTTTAGTCTTTCAGGAACAATCTAGTAATATGAATTGGGATGCGAGTGACGTACGGCATTACTGAAGCAGAGCATGAAAGTATTTTTCTTCATCAGCAATTCTCATCTTTGGAAATCAAAGTTGTATTTAAATTTTTCTTTATTTGACTACATGGAATGGTGTGACAACCTTGATACATTTGGGTATATTTTCTCTTGGTAAATGGGAACCGATGTAGTTCTTGGCTTTGTGTAAAGAAATTGATAATGAGAGTTAATCTCATGCATTTGTAAAGCGGATTTCAGTAATACTCTGCGGAGGAAGAGTTCAATTATTTATGTAAAAATCGAGGGCGTGACACTATCACTCGGATAATGGGTCTTAATTTGGAAAAAAGTTCAAGGCTTTCCGTGCCCAGTACGTCATCAGAAATTACTATTCCACTTCAGCCTACCCACAGAGTAATGGGCAAGCAGAGGCCTCCAATAAGACTATCCTAAAAAGTCTTAAGAAGAGGTTAGACAGCAAGAAGGGAAAGTGGTCAGACGAGCTACCAACTGTTCTGTGGGTGTACAGAACCACTCCACGACGGTCAATGGGAGAGACGCCGTATTCCATTGCTTATGGCACATAAGCCGTTATTCCACTTGAAGTAGGTCTGCCAACCAATCAAACTGCTCTGGTAGAGTCAGGAGCTGTAAGGACCCGTTTTTTTTTAAAATAATTTTTTTTAAAACTAATGTTGGGGAAACACGAGGAATGTTTTAAAATGTGAAATGGGGTCATTGTGAAGTTTGTATATGCACTCGGGTGTCCTTGCAATGCATTAGAAACATGAGGGGTGAAAGTGTAATTGTGGGGTGTGCTTTTATACATGTGTGGCTGATTTTTTTTCAAGCAAAACTCATCTCTCTTCCTCCCAAAATAGCCAGCCACCCCTTCTCTCTCTAACCCTCCATTGCTCTTCTTCTTCTTTCTCAAATTCTCCCAAAATCTCACAAAACCCACTCAATCCTTGCACAAATTCTTCAACTCTCAACCATTGGAGCTTGGTATCAACTTGCTTTGGCCTTGGGGAAGCTAAAATTTGGTGGATTCTAGAGGTTTGAAGCTAGGGTTTTGCTCTCATTTGGGTTACAAGCTTTCTTTCACTTGAGGTAGGGAAATTTCTTGCTCTTCTAAGTGTAAATGTAGTGTATGTGTGTGTATAGTCAATTGATTGCTAAATTTCCCATGTCTTGTTGATTTGCTTGAGAGAAAACCATCTTCTTGTAAATTGGTGATGTGTTGTGTTAATTTGTTGTTTGAACCTCCTTATCTTCTTAATATGTTCATTTGGAACCAAGAAAATGCCCAAAAGAAGTCCCATTGATCAATTCTTTGCTTGAGAATTTTTGGATCTGATGCTGTCCTATCCATAGGACTTCACGTCCTATCCATAGGAGCCTTTGCTCCTTTCGTCTGGCCAAACTGATGGCTCTCCTATCCATAGGACGTTTTTCTCCTATCCATAGGAGCCTCTGACGCCCTATCCATAGAACTTTTCTCCTATCCATAGGACCCTTTGTTGTTCCAGAGATGGCCAATCTGATCTCAGTCCTATCCATAGGACCTGACCTCCTATCCATAGGACCCCTTTAGTTCATGAAAAAGTGTTTGAAGCTTATTTCACTTACTTAGTCTTGTTCATTCAAAGTTAGTGGTTATATAACGTCATTCGGAAGGGTTATTTGGACTACCTTTAATACTCGGGTTGAAATTTCCATATTGGCACGTTTGGTTAATACGGAACTCTATGTTGGCGCGTAACCAATGCATGAAACTAAGGTAAAGGGACACGTGGACACCGTAACGATATTAATGAGCACGAAATGAAGTATGAATGTGGTAATGATGACACGGGGCCCGAAAGGGTATGCCCGGAGTGACACGGGGCCCTAAAGGGGTATGCCCGGAGTGACACGGGGCCTATTTGGCATGCCCGGAAAATTATCAAATGTTTGGAAAGGAATGAGATGGATATGGATATTGTGTAAAACATATGAGACCTGTTGTGTGTGTGTCAGGCACTAGTTGGGCACGAATGACAGGAGTAAATGAAATCTAATCGATTATGTGCTTTCCTCAAGTCCTTTGACTATTCGAACTCCCTTTTAACACTTGTTACATGACTTTCGCTATCTTGTCTATCACCCACGTATATTTCATTTCATTTAGAATTGTTAGACATTTCTCTACTGGGCTAGTGAGCTCAACCTTACAAATTTCAGGTACCTCCCAAGGAGCATGATATGGAGTGCATGCATGCATTGTTTGAAAGCCAATGGAGGAGTTATATTATCATATCAGAACTTGTACTTTTTTTAAGATGATTTTGTAACTTAATTAAATTTCTCGTTTTTGACATTGGGGTTGTAATAACTATACATTTGTTTTTTTTCATTTTGGGGTACGGGTATCCATCGACCTTTGTATATTTGGACGTAAACTTTGACTATTCTATTTAGATTTTGACGTGACACGTGGACTTGTTGACCGTCCACGTGGACTATCTTAATGAATTATGCTTTTAAATTTCGAAGGCGTGACAGGAGCCAACGAAAAAGCCCTTGCTGAGCAATTAGATCTTGCCGAAGAGAAGAGAGAACGAGCATTAATAACTTTGGCGGCGTACTAAGAACAGCTATGAAGAAGCTACAACAACAAGAAGGTGCAGCCAAGGGAATTCAAGGTAGGAGACCTGGTTCTGAGGAAAGTTTTAGCTAACACTAAAGTTTCCTCAGATGGAAGGCTTGGGCTGAACTGGGAAAGCCCATATAAAATCACTGGGATTGCTGGTATCAGGGCCTATCGTCTGGCCGACCTAGATGGAGATCCAGTTCCACGACCATGGAACGTACAGAATCTTAGAAAATTTTGTTAGTGATGTAGTTTTTTGTGATTACGAATACAATCACATCTTTTTTGGTTTAAGTGAATTCAAATATATTCACGATTTTTTTTATTTCTAGTTAGGATTATAAGCAAAATCCTTACACTTATTACGTAGGCATTTCTTTTCTATTTTTGCTTATTGGATCTTCAATTAAGTTTTGAATAAAATTTCTCCTTTATTGTCTACAACTGTGTTTGATGAATACAAACCAAAAAGGCAATGAATTTTTTGATTCCTATTAGGGATCAGTGTATGAGTATGCCTTTAGCATCAAGGTTAATATATCTGAATATGAGGAAATTCAGATTTCCTCCTAAGTATGAAAAAACTTAGGATTGCAACGATTATTGCAAACATCCAAGTACGAAATACCTTGGAAAAATTCCTAAGTATGAAAACACTTAGGAAGAAAAGGTTTGGGATTGCAACAATTATTACAAACATCCAAGTATGAAATACATTTTCGAAGTACGACAAAAACTTAGAAGAAATATAAGTACAAAAAAACTTAACCCAAAATAACATTAGGTACGAAATACTTAAAGTGCTTAGCGATTTCTTAGAAATTAAAACAGGCATTCAAGCCTCTTCATTGTGCTCTTGAGCAACAGTGGCAAGGATGGAGTCAGCAGTTTCACCTTCTGTAGTTGCCTCAACAACATTGCCATCACCTTCTTGTTGGGTGAGGTCAACATGATCAATTGCATCTTCAGCTGGAGGTTGTTCTAGAGAGGCCTGGAGTTGAGGATGAGTAACACGAGCAGCAACCTCAGTCTCACTCGGCAGTTCCATATTCATCCAATACGGAGAAGACTAGTCGACATCGAGCACGGTGAGATACCTCTGCCATTTGGTTCCCCAGATGTGGTCCTTGACAGCGGGCATCTGGCTAACATAGTCCTAGGTTGCTACTTCCACACCCCTGTCATATTCAGTAGCAGCTCTTGTGTTAGCAGCATCCAGTTGATGCCTGACGTCCTCAATCTCCCTCTGATCGGCTTCCTTCTCCTCTTTCAGTTTATCATTTTCCATCCGAGCTTCACGCCAGCGTTGCGCATGATATGCATTATCCCACTCAGCTTTCTCAAAAGTCTTTTGCAGGGTGGAGACTTCTTTCTTCAACTCCTTCTCCGTTTCCTTGGATCGATCGAAGCCCACTAACACCTTTTGCATGATCTACAAGGGGACCCAGAACAAGAAGTGAATGATGAAATAAAAACAGGACAAATAGAGCAGGAATTACAGGATAAGGGGAGTAAGGAGTACCCTAACGCTGGCTTGCATAGCGGATTTCAACAGTGAGTCATAGGATTGATCTTTCTCTTTCTCTATTTCGGCTGGAAGGAGCGTGGCTTGTGCAATGGCATAAGCAATGTCAGGTGAAGAGACCTTGTCTGACATGTTGACAGGAGTACCGTTGGGGCGTGCAATCGTAGGATTCCAAGGCGCAAGCTGCGCTGTTGGCCTAGCAAGAGATCGCCTATTGCTCGGCACTTCAATCCTTTGCCGCTGAGGCGAAGGTTGGCTGGAGTCATCAACAGTGGCCTCTAAGGGCCTCCTCTTCCTTTGGCTCAGCTCAGGATCTGAGGACGGGGGATTCAACGAAGTAGGTTGGGTGGATGTTGCTATAGTAGGACCGCCCAGGCCAAGTATATCGAGTAACCTGATCGGCTGAGTAGGCATCTCTGCGTCTGAAGAAGGGGAAGGAGAGTAACCTTGAGAGGACGAGTCACTCACGTCTATTGTTAAAGGACCTATGGGATCTGTCCTGTCTTCTTGTTCCTCCTCTTCGCCTCTTCCAGGACTACTCAGCTCGTAATCTCTAGGGGTGATGATGGGGATGGCAGTCTGAATTTTCGGTCGGCTCGCAATTGTACTCTTTTTGTTGAGGATCTCTTGGAGCTTTGGGACGAGCAACCCTTCCTTTGGTCTGATTTCTTCTGGTCCTAGCTCATCCTAGCTTGACAGGGGTAGTTGGTATTACTGGCTCGGTGGCTGGAGGCCAGGGGCGTCTGGAACAAGGTTCCCCTACTCTTCTAACTCCTCCCAAGTAGGATGGCATGTACCCGAGCAGGATATGAGTAGCCCGGCCCAGACCAACCGGAGTGGACTCAAATCCTTAGAAGTACAGGGCTAAGGAGCTATCTCGGCGATGTGGCCTGCCGTGGCTTAGACAACCGTGCTCGTTCAAATTACGCGCTGAAAGAACAACAAAGAGGAACATCAATCAGCAAATCAGAAAGTATGAAGAAAAAAAAAAGCGAATTCAGTGTAAATTGGAATGAGTACTAACGTAATCGCCCCGCAGCCTTGGGGTAGGAGAAGCCAATCGTATTCCATCCAGCGTCTCTGGGCTCCCAATTCCCAGTCACAACGAGGTAGTTATCACCTTCCCCTTTCGAAGAGTTGGGAAGGTCGGTGATAAGCCTTTGGTTATTATTTCTGGCTTTGAAATAATAGGAATTATCACTCGTGGCTACTACACTATAAAGGTAGTGTAGATCCCACCAGTTCAGTTCCAAGTTTAACAGTTGGTTCAAAGCCAAGGTACCCATCACTACCCTAATGAAAATTAGGGCACAGTTGCATGGGGGAAAGGGAGCACCTATTGCAGACTTCGCGGATGAACGGGTGGAGAGGGAATCTTAGACCTCCCTCTACGATGAAGTTTAAGGGGATGTGGATTTTGTCCCTGGTTTGCCCATACTCCCCTAGGTCATATGGGCCATATATACGAAATTGGACATCATTAGAAATTTCATACTTTTGACGAAATTCCTCAATTTTCAAAGGATTACTAAGAAGGGTTCTAAGTTTTCCCATCTGAAGCTAACGAACAGCTTCACTGTTGAAACCCAGAAACACGAAGGGAAACCTAAAGCAAAGATCTAAAGGGGAAGAAATAACTTACAGGGTAAGATGAAACCCTAAGGAAGGACTCTCCGAAGAGAATGGAAGAAGTTTCTTGGAAATTTTTGGACAGGTTCTAGAACGACGATAATGGTGGAAAAAACTCCTTCTCTCTTTTGATTTTTTGCTCCCAAATAGAGAAATGAAGATAGAGTGAGAAGAGGTAGAGTCTGGAGGTTTAGGAGATGAATGTAATCATTATCCTACCCAAAACCCCATAAAGTAGGGCGTGACGTAGGAAAAACGTCACCCAAGACGTCCTTTGGCTTATCTGATAGCAAACAGGTCATTTTGAATTAAATGTGAAAGAAAATTTTCCCCCCCACGTGAGGGAGGATGCACGTAAAGTAAAGTACTAGATCGTTGAAAGAAAACCAGGCCAAGAAAAAAGCTCTGAAGACCATTGATGAATGACAATGATGAACAAAGTTGGGGAGCAATTGGAGTGCGTAAAATCTGATTACCCGCAGAAATGACAAAACACGTGCATGGAGTAGTTGCCATGTGACGGCACCTAGCTCGGCATTATCAGGAAAGGGGTCCTAAACCCCTTCGTCGAACAGAGTTTACCATGAAATAGTGGTCAGGACTAAACAGAAACACCAAGTGAAGGTGCACTAGCTCGGCAGTAGCCACGTTGGGATGTCTCTAGACGCGACCGAGCTAGTTAAGCTACGAATATAACCAGAGCAGTATTATGGGACTACATGATTTAGCTAGGTACAGCTCGACATATGTGGTCTGGGCCTCGTACGGTCAGTGCCGAGCTATGTGGAAGGACGGCCAGGAACCGAGCTATGTGGAAGGACGGCCAGGACCGCCTTAAGAATATAGGGCGGTGGAGTATTCCAGAAGATTCTAAGTTGGTATCTTACGTGATAAGAGGCAATCTCGTGATTGAAGGGATTGACATGGGTATTCCTAATACAGCTAGTAATACGCTACATAACCATATAGGAAAAAGACCTATATGGGAAGAGGTTTTACTGCAAGAGGAGATCTTGCAACATATAGCAATGATGTATCTAATAGGAAGAGTCCTATTAGGAAAGGTTTCCTAAAACAAATAGGAAACTAGGGCAACGAGAGGCCTTGATCAATAAGTAATTCATACCTATGAATAAAGCATCATGCCCATGAAGAAAGGTACATTGTAACACTCTGTTATACGCATTGTTCTTTGGCTTATTTAGTAATTTCTTACTAACTTAAGCATCGGAGGGCCTTTGCCGATGATAGGCAAAGGTGCTCTGTTTGTCTTGCAGAATTAGGTTTCCGGCGAGGAAGCACGTGATCAAGCCCATACGTGGATTTTATCCCCGTACAGCCTAAATACCCCAACTCAGTGTCCCTACCAAAACCACAAAACCCCCTGCCAACCCAATGCCCTATTACTTAGTAACCGAGCGCTCGGTTACGTATTTGAGCGCTTGGATTTCCTGCTATGCCACAAACTTTTTACGTGAATCTGTCAGTCAATGTTCATGGTGGGGATTCCCTGGGGGAGTCATCTCTTTAATTCTTTCTCGGCCCATTTGGATGCCGGATTTGATTTAGGGTGGATATAGAAAGAGGGTGGATTTACAATAAGGGTGGGCCGACCTCCTAAGAATGGGGTATTTGTAAATGGGGTGTTTGGATGGTTTTTTTAGAAGGGGGAAATGGATGGTGGATATGAAAGGATAAATTGTGAAAAAGACTTAACTGCCCCACTTTATTATTTTAATTGACAAATTGGTTTAATTTCACCTTTCATTATAATTAGAATAAATACATATTTATCAATGTATGTTGGATAAAATTATTTCATTTAATCTTACAAAATTTTAAACCATATTATTAAACTAAAAAATAATTCCAAAATAATAAAAAAAAATTAGGAATTTTAAACTCCAAAAATTAAATAAATAATGTACGGTATAATTTTTTGGGGAGTAAAAATTAAATAAATTCATCCAATTAAAATTCAGTGTAGTAATAATATGTTTAAATATTGACTCTATGTTTTAATTGTTAACACCATGTACTAATAATGAAGTTGAAGAAATACAACAAATGAGAAACATATAATATTTCTCTTTGATAAACGATTATTAAAACTTAATTGAGATACAGTTCAAATGTTACAAAGTCACACAATCCTGAATTTTATAAATCAAAGAGAAATCCTTCTTGATTATTGACGTTCAAAGCAATTTGGCACGACGAAATAGGAAAATTGGTTGTCCCTCATGCCGTTAATAGATGGATGGACCTATAGAAAAGCAAAAACAAATATTAATACATTTAAATTAATTAGGAGTTGAATAGCCAAACAATTTAACCAACTATATAATGACCTACTCGGACGTATTCATTCCAAACTTTGTCTTCCACCATTACGTTATTTTTACTAACGTCCCATGAGCAATCCTCATATTCGAAGAATGTTAGCAAGTCTAAAGTAAGTCGTCTTCCAAATCTTGATTTTACCATTCTTGATTTTACCTTCAGTCTGATCTTTGGTGATACCACTTTGGGGGAAAGACTCGGACATTATATGTTTGAAGGAATAGGTTCCACCCCTAATGCATGCCTCCGTTCTCACCTATCCATGCAAAGCTCTGAATCTAGGGGTGTACATTGGCCCGGTGGCCCGCCCAACCTGATTTTTTTAGGGTTTAGGATATATATTTAGGCATACAGGGTTGGGACGGGTTGATATTTTAAGCCCGATTAGTTAATGGGATGGGTTTGGAAAAATCCTCAAAGCCCAACTTGAGCCCGGCCCGGCCCGTTTTTTGCATGTCAAGATTTATGAATGTTGGAGAGTTCCACTTGTTGAACACTTTTATTGCCTTTTGAGAAACAATTTAATTATTGAACCATAATGTTTTATGGGTTTGTTTTTAATAGTATTGCGAGAACATAAAACTTTAAGTATTCCCAACTGTGAATTCTAATTTGTGATCGTTGTAGTTGATTTATTTATGCTTGTGAAATCACGCTTTAGAAAAATAATTGGGCTTATTGGGTGGGTATGGGAAATAAAACTTTAATTGGACTGGGTTTGGAAATATAAAATGAAGGCTGATTCTTAATGGGCCGGGCTTGGGCATGTACAATTCTCGTTAGTATCTAATATAAGCCCGGCCCGAGGTATGTGCACCCCTATCTGAATCTATCATTTCTTGATAGGAGTGTAGTAAGGTATCCTCCTTCTCATCGGTCCAATTCCGGCGTGCCATTTAAATGAGGAGAGGAGGTGTTTTTTTGGTACAAATGGAGAATAGAGAAGTGTGAAAGAAATGACTAGGAATTACGGCGAATTACCCATCTGTATAGGAAAAAGTTAGACTTCACTTGGTTGATATTTTTGCATAGTTACTCGTTAATGTAAATTTTTTGTACTGATAGCATTCATAAGGGAAAAATTCATTTCATAATTCATAATGAATTTGTACATTAAAGTTTCCCATCTGAGAAACTGTTGTGAAATTTTAAAGTACTCGTAAGCGCACGAATCGTATTGCAATATAGTATGGCGAGCGAGGTCGAACCCACAGGGACTTGTGAATTTTTATAGGAAAAACTAAATAATTTAAAGTTGATTGTACCTTAACCTAGTTCCCAAAAGTTGAGGTGGTATTTTAAACTAGAAAATTAAACGAACAAAAATAAAACAAATAAATAAGTTGACAATTGAACTAATTTGGTTAAAGAGAACTAACTAAGATTTCAGAATCCACACTCACTAATTCATAGCAATAACTCACAAATTCTTATTTATCTCCATACTCTTCTTCACAGTAATTTGGTGGCTAAACTCTATTACCATGGAAAATGTCATCGTTAAGACCTTTTAGAAAAATAACTTATGTACGCTCTTCCTCGCCTTAATGTTCAAGACCAAAAAATCATATGTATCCGATCAAAAACAAATCACAAAAGATATATCCGGTAATTGAAATTAAAACCTACATAACATGGCTAATAATTAGCTAGCAATTCCAAATCATGGAAAAAATATGATCGAATCCATATCCAAATTTACTAACTTAATTAATATGAGATTGGAGCGATTATTCGATTAAACCAACCATATGGAAAATAAATAAAAAGAATGTAAATACTTACTACGAAAGGTGAGGTTTCATCCTCAACCCTAGTCTAGAAATCTAGCCGCCCATAGATAAAAATGCATTAAACATTGGACTAGAATCCATAAAAATAAAAAAGCTTACAAATCATCTCTTTTGCTCCTCTTATTTCTTTCCAGGTCGTGACCTTGTCCGGCCACAGCCGCGGTCGTGACCTCTCCTTGATATCTCCTCATTTTATAACATCAAGATGTACTCTCCTTAGGGAAGAGAATTTCCCTTTAACAGAGACTTTCCAATTAGCTAGATTTGGACCCAGATTATTCCCGTGCAAATTAATTCCTTCCAAGATGTTGGTCCTTTTACACTTCTTTGCCAAGTCAAATCCTTCCCCATTAAGCCAATTGACTCTCACACGTTCACCTCTAGGAGATATTGTTCCTGATTGTGTAGCAAATTCTAAATTGAGAGGATTAGATTTCCTTAAACATCTTCTAATTGCCAATCTTAGCTGGATCCATTGAATTACGGGCTTTGCTTTGGTACCAAGTAACTACTTGAATAAATCTGACTACCGAAATATAAGTTGTTGTCATATTTTTCCTGTGAATTAATAATTCAAAGTAAATTACCAAAATGATAATAATAAGGTCTAATTAAGCACAATTAAGCATAACAAATATATGATTTTAGGGCTTATAATTGTCACTATTTCATGCTTATCAGAAACCATAAATTACATGTCTCATACTTACTACATTACAAGTTTAGTAGTTATAATTAAATTACAAGTCAAGTACTAACTTTGTGACAAACTAGATAAGCATTGCAATGCCCGCATCGAGTAAGACCCAAGAAATTTTTCGGCAAATGTTACCCTCGGTGCAGTACCAACTGAAGTTCCATCCTCTTTATTGCTTGCATGCAGCAAAGTTGAGGAATTAACCACATCTTCCGTATCCAAAACCGTACGACCTTCGATTAGTCCACCGTGGCTTTCGAAATATGTTCGCAAAGCATTATTAGCCTCCTCCCATGATCCATGCTAAATGGCACCACAAAATCCATTCACCTGTTCAATACAAGTTGGCCAACTTTGATATATACCCGGTGCCCTTCCTTTACAGAGAATGTAATACCAGGTCCTTCCTGTCATTCCTACTAACAAATAAAGGATTAAAAACTATATAAACATTAGGCTCAGATATCCTTGTACTTTGAAGACCACTTTTGCAAAGGCACCAGTAGGCTATAACATTAGTTGACAATTGACCCTCTAATGTTGCCTCACCTTAAAATATAGATGTAGTAACAAGTCTTAAAAATTAATATCATCATAGCATGCACAAAGGCAAATGGAAGTGATAATATTATATGCAACTTTCAATTTTTACCTCTTGTCAGTGACTAAAGGAAATAGGGACCATTTGTTCCCAAACTTCCAAAACGCTAAAAGCTAAAGGCAAGTTGTTATATACCAACAAACAAATTAAGAACATATAATTATTGTACCAAATGTCCCACTTTCTGTTTCTACATTCCACTTTTAGTCATTTCATAACAACATTTAGGAGTCAAGTTCAAGAGCCCAGATTAATGCCAAATACTTGAAATAAATCCACACTTCAATCCATATTACCTTATCTACATAGATGCCAACAAAAAAAGACCAGATTTCAAAATAAGCAACCCTTTCACTATCCAGAATTGGACCAACGGGGGGTGATTTCATAGGCCAGAATTCCCCCATAAGATAAGCCAACATTTCAACAAAAACAGGCCCTGCCACCACCTAGAATTCAACAAACACAAGGGGTAATTTTACAACCCAGTATTCCTGAAAAAATAAGCCTTGATTTCAACTAAAACAGGCCCTATCACTGCCTAGAATTCAACAAACACGCAGGGGTGATTTCACTATCCATAATTCCCTAGAAAATAAGACAACATTTCAACAAAAACAGGCTCTGCCCTGCCCAGAATTCAACAAACACAAGGGGTAATTTCACAACCCAGTATTCCTCAAAAATGTAAGCCCAGATTTCAACTAAAACAGGCTCTTTCACTACCCAGATTTCAATAAACACGCAGGGATGATTTCACTACCCAGAATTCCCCAAAAAAATATAATAGTTCAACAAAACATGCCCTTCCACTGCCCAGATTGCAACAAACACACAGTGGTGATTTCATTGCCCAGAATTCCACAAATGTTTAGCTCACATCTAAACAAATTGAAAGTTGTGTCAACTAATGGGCTCAGTCATTTCATACGATCATTGCCTGATAAATTAATGTTCAATTCACGGTCCAAAATTCCATAAAAATATGCCCAAATATCAAGAAAAGCAGGCCCAGAACTGTCCAGAATTTAACAAAAAAAAAGGGTCCAACTTCCACAATAAATATGCCCAGATATAAACAACAACAGGCCTAGAACTGCCCATAATTGAACAAAATCAAAATACCTAATTTCACAGCCCACAATTCCACCAAAAATATGCCCAGATATCAACAAAAATAGGCCCATAATCCACAAAAAATATGCCCACATATATATCAAATTTGAAGGTTGTATCCGTGTCTTGCCAAGTATTGGGCTCAGAGATGATTTGGGGAAACATTTGTGCTATTCTTGGTTGTATCAAGGTTGCCCTACCAAGGTAACAACCAAAGCCCAAATTTCTAACAAACTGTGTAGCATCACTGCCCAATATATGTTCAATTCATACTTCATAGTATATTTCTCAATCCTGGGCAATGAAAGGGTCTGTGTTTGTTGAAATTTGGGCTTCTTTTTTGTGGATTTCTGGGAAGTCAAATCACCCTTTGTATTTGTTCAACTTAGCAGCAGCTACCAGCAACAACAACTATAGCTGCAACAGCTACCAGTTATCACCAATTACCAGCAGCACTAGCAAGTCTCAGAGATTAGTTTTTATGCTCACAAGGCACTAGTTGGCAACAACTTATGTTGCCAAATAGTTTTCAAGCCATTGGCCGTCATAAGTAGTCTTGCCAAAGCGAGTGCCTCGCCTTAATATGTTTGCCCTAATTTCATCATACCCGTTAGACCTGAAACATCATAACAATACATGAATACCACAACATAGAACAAGTACATCATAGTCTGCCCTAATTTCTGAGATTGTCATTGAGTTTGCCCTAATTTCATAATGGACACACACACACACACACACAAAAACACATTTGGGCTCAGATATTATCCTTGTGATTTCACTATAGCACCTACATGCAACTAAGTTGCCATTAAGGCCCTCAATAGGTGCAAATTCAAGTACATAATAGTATTGCAATGTCAAAATTGCCGGCATCATCATTACCTTACCACACCACATCACATAGTTGCCATTACGTTTGCAAAGTTGCTATTAAGGCCACAGTTGCCATTAGGTTTACAACTATACACTACATAGTTGCAAGCCTACTAAGTTGCCATTAATGTCAAATCATAGAGAATTATAAAGTTATTACAGTTATCCAAAAGCCTACTTAGTTGCCATTAAGGCCAAAATAGAAATGTTTGTTTCAACCACAAGCCTACATGGTTTTCGGATAAATCTTACCTTGTAACAACTCCACCCACCCGTTGTTGCTTGTATTGATCCGGTATTCCGTAGAAGTTGTCCACATTTTCTTCCACCTCCAAAATCATGGCGTTGGCGGTAAACCTAAAAACCATCTCTAGGTCAAGCTTCATTAGCTCGTTAAACACCTTCTCTCTTTTTCCAAAGAGTTTTTACTCATACCCTATTGTAACCACGAGCTTTTCCAACACCTCTCTGTTCTCAGTCATGTAAATTTCAAATGCCTCATAAAGGGCCGCTTGTTTTACATCGGCCTTTGACATCTTCTTTGCCTTACTACGCCAAATATCACTATTAGCGGCAATTTTTTTAGTGGTACTTAAAAAAATTGCCTTGAAAAGGTTATTTGTGGTAGTAATTCAAATGCCTTTTAAAAATACACATTAAAGGCATTTTTACCTTAGTACCGTTAAAAGGATGGTAAATTTGGTGCCATAAGTTTTTGCCGCTAGGGGTTCTTTGTTTCCCGCCTATTAGTGTGGTGTTTCCCTCTATTTTTTTTATCCCTTAGCCAAACATGCCCCTTATTTCTGAAGCAAAAATGCTACTTGTACAACCATTTCGGCTCCAACCATTTACAACCCTCTCACATACACGTGGGACCTACACCCATAATTGTGTATGGGCCCCACGTGTATGTGAGGGGGTTGTAAATGGTTGGAGCCGAAATGGTTGTACATGTAGCATGATTCTTTCTAAAGCCTACTGACCAACAAGAATAATGATACATACACAAACTTTGTGCCACAATCAACCACAACCCCACTCACATGGGGTGTGGGGCCCGCATGTGGGGCCCATGTGGGACCCACACCCCATGTGAGTGGGGTTGTGGTTGGTTGTGGCACAAAGTTTGTGTCACAATCATTTTTGGACCAACAATGAGAACGAGAGAAGATATAACGAACGAGTCATCACAGAGAGAGAGAGAGACACACACACATAGAGAGAGAGAAGAGAGTATGTGCTCTGGAAACATCCATCTTCCATCAACAGTGAAGGTAAGCTCGCTCGCTCTCTCTCTCTCTCTCTCTCTGATCGTGTTCTAACATTTGCTGAAATCGATAAGAAAACTAGGGTTTCAACCTGTGCCTTCAACGCTACTGAACTACTGGTAATTTACCCTCCTCCTCTTTCTTGCATCATTCTTCTTCTTTCCCACCGTTGATTCCTATCTAAAAGCCCTAATTTTTCTTGTAACAGTGTATACTGTTATCCTCTATCGTGCAAAACTAGGGTTTGCTGAAATCAATTGAACAACTACGGTTTCAGCCCGTGCCTTCAACGCTATAGCACTACTGGTAATTTACCCTCCTCTCTCTTGTATCATTCTTCTTCTTTCCCACCTTTCATTCTTATCTAAAAGCTCTAATTGTTCTTTTAGCAGTGTATATTGTTATCCTCTATGGTGCAAATTCGGGGTACATTACGCTATAGAATTCAAGTATCAAAACAATGTCATGATTCGCTGCGAATCAGAATTACTTTTATGGTGCAATTCCAACTGGGATTACAAACTCTCTCCGGAATCCAGACCTTAGCTATAATCAGTTACATGGGTCCATCCCTAATGACCTTCTGACACAATGAAATTTGCAGACTATGGATTTGTCTGATAATTTATTAGGAGGGTCATTACCTGAAAACATATCATCAAGTTTGGTGAGACTGAGATTTGGTAACAATTGTTTTGAATGGGACAATCCCATCTTCATCCTTTGGAAGCCTTAAAAAAATTGACCTATTTGGATTGGACGGTAATAGTTTGGTTGGTTCAATACCACCTCAATTGGAGTTCTGTGAGAGTTTAGCATTTTTGCTTGCTAACAATAATCTCACTGGTATATTTGTTTGTATGGCTAGAGTTTTTTTTTTTTTGGAAGAAACAAAATCCCTCATCAGTAGCTTGTATGATGGTGCATGTACACAAAAATCCCCAATTGAAGTTTGCAATCTTTTTGTAGAACAAGTACACGATTCTCTCTTTAGTAATTGTTTTATTCGGTGGTTAGTTACTCGGCATTCTCTCTAACTTGTTTGCAGTCAATTGTATTTCCTTTTTTAAGGACTAACGGCCAATTTAGTGTACATTGGAGAGCCTTTTCCTTGAGTGTTTGAAATCTCGAAGTAGTCTTTGGTATTTTTCTGTGGGTTCCTTCTATTCACTGGGTTTTTTTTCTATAGATGGATGTAATTTGGATGTTGAGTAAACTTATAAATGACTTCATCAAACCAAGTGGCAATATGCCTCATGTTGGTATTGGTTCTTTAATTGTTTGGTAACTGTTAAATGTGAAGTGAATTTCGCATTCTCCAGGTTTAAGCCACCTTTTAGTGAAGTATTTTTTTAATGAATTCACATTCTTAGTGGTAGTTTTTCGGTGGTTATCCTTATGGTTATTCTTTCCCTAGTTCTATTTCTAGTCATGTCCCTAGAAATTTGGCATTTATAGGCCCAATTGTTTTGTTCCATAGAGTTAAATCCTCCACCTTTGTCATGTACGCTCATAGGATCCTACAATTATATTATGTTTTGCTTTATATATGTTGGACTTATTAGTTTCTAGAAAGCTAATAACCTTAGTTTCTTCGAAGTATTGAAGAGTAGTTTGAACTTAATCACCGCAATCTTGCGTGGAATCTTGAATTTTTTGGCTTATTGTTTTTGTTGGCTTAACTTGAATGTTCCTCTTAAGTTACTGGAATATGAGTCATATGGTATGAACTAGAGACATGTAAAAGTTCATTTTCTTTTTTCTTATTATCCTAGTTTATTTAGGCATATGTGTGTTTTGAGTAGAATACCTTCCTAGTTTCTGTGCTCTATCATTCTCTGCTATGGTTGATAATTAATTATCCAAATGTATAACTTCAGGTGCACTTGAAAAAAATATATATATATATATATATATATATATATATATATATATAGTTGATGCTTTTTCAACATTATGTTGACTTTTTTAATGCTCATTCCATGTCATACATATAGTTGCTAAAGATGCCAATCGTTTTGTGAAGCCCGACCACTTGGCTAGGAAGAAAACAGAATACGAGCTGCTAAGGGAAGAAACAATTCAAGAGAATAATAGAAGATCAAATGCTTTGGGGTTAAAGGGCATATCAAATTCGTTGTTTAGTTCTCCTCATAGATTCAAGGGAAGCTTTGTCTTTGGTAATAGACATATTCCCGACATATCCGTATCCTAGTTTTTGAGTTTTGCCGTGTCCTCTATAATCAGCTCTTGGGATTAGGTTTTTTTTTTTTCGTTCAAGACCAGCTTATGTCTTCCTGGTCACGACCACATCCAATGCACAAGCAGTCGATAAACAAGAGGCCTCTTTTTCATCTCACTTGTATCAGTTGTATCTATAGCATTTTATACACAGTATATTTATAGATCAAAAGATCCCTAGTGAACAATATTTAAGGATCCAAAAATTAACATCAAAAGTTCAAAATTATTGGAATATGCGAGAGACTGCAACTATAGCTTTTCTCTTGTGACTCACTGAAGTGTTACCACTGACCATCTTTTTTGTCATGGAAATGAACGTTAGTACTTTACTTACATACATTTCTTAAATTGTTTACATCTTGATTTTCTAACTTGCCTTGCTCATGGAACAAGGCAGCTGGAAGAAAAGATGTTCCCTGTCATAAGATTTTGGTTCTTGAGTTTGAATGTTAGACATGTAATGGAAAAGATTGAAAAAGATTTTCCAAATATATATGCTTTTAGTTCACATTTTGCTGCTTTCTGAATACATGAAAATCTAAAAATGCTGGAAATTCCCTCATTTGTTGTAGTGTAGATTAATACTATTCAGAAAACTTGCAAGGATATGAACTTGTTTGATGCTTATTTTGTTTTAAGTTTAATGGTCATTGTTTAGAATCAATAACATTTTCTATAGTTGTAGTAAGTTTGGGGTGTCTATGACCTCTTTTATGAAATTGATATTGGCCTTTTATTCTAACAGGCTACTGAGACACGAATATTCCATGTTGAATGTGCTCCGGATGGCTCTAATTCTGTTGAGGAGAACGGAGAGTGGGAGGACGACTTTGGAGCTTGATGTTTGGGACATCTTATTTTAGTGTTTAGATGGCTTTTGGGCATGATGGTAAGAATGTTGGGCCGGCTTTTGGGCATGACTTTAGAGACCTAGCTAGATGATTAACTAAACTTATATTGTGTCATGGAGACGTGTTTTTGTATATATTTTGTAGTTATGTAAATGCTACTTCTATCCTTTTGACACTTGAAACTTGATTATTTAGACATGTAGATCGATGATGCATTTTGGGCGTTAACTGAAACTTGATTCAATCTAATGAAACTTTATTTTGTATGACCTGTTGGTAAGAGCAGATTTATTTGTTGAATTCATTGAATAATGTGATGAAATTGAAAATTTGATCCTACAGGGATGATATGGGTGAAAAGCCCTCAAGCATTGTTTGTGAATGGATTTTTGCCTCTGCTTATTTCTAGCCACTATTAGTTTAAAAATCACATCCATTTGTGGCGCTTATAAATTGTCGTTATTACTTATTGCAAAGTGTTTTAATTGTTTGGACATCAAAATTACTACCGGTACTTTATAAGAGCCGCAAAAAGCGCCATATTTTATTACCAGCACTTATCTAGTGCCGTTTTTTTATTCCCAACACTGGCATAGACTAAACTTTTTACTTTTGTCGTAGAAGCGCCGCAAATAGCTTTAGTGACACTTTTCCTACTATTAGTGGCATTTTTTGACCACCGCAAAAGGCAACATTTGGCGTAGGATCTTCAGTGGGGGATTGGCTGTGGAAGTGATGGCATTGTTTGTGGGACTGTTTGGCATTGCTCGTGAGAGTGGTGGGACTGCCAGTTTGTGAACTACCATCTAGGTCCGTGATTCTACCACTTCCATACACAGACTCACCATTTGCAAACCTTGGAGTATGTCATTCATTGGTGTCAATGCTAGTAACCATGCACGTGCAATGCAAAAATTTAACAATAAAACTGTTTTCAAAATCCCACAAAAAATTTTCAAATTTGGCTCACCAATAAATTAATTTTTATTTTGAAATTTTACTCAAGCACACAACCGGGAAAGCTCCAGTCCGGATTGGTCGGGCGTAGCCCTGTTATTGCACCATCCCTTTCTCGATCACGCGGGGCGTGTTCGTTTTTGTCAAGCTTTCGGGGGTCGTTTTACAAGTGTAAAATACCAAAAATAAGAATTAATTCAAAACATCCCCAGCAGAGTCGCCATTTTGTGGACGGTCGGATCCACGCGGGCGTTTCGGGAAAACAGAAAAAATTTGAGTCGCCACCCGGGGTTTACTTTAGAAAGCGATTTTGGTACCCGAGAAACCTATTGAGAATAATTGATGACTCTTGTGCCCTTTCTGAAAAAGATTTAATCTGTGAAACGATTCTTGGATTCGAAAGCCAGGTTACGAACGGGGAAGGTTTTGTTGAAAAGCACCCCGCTCGCCCGGGAAATTCCCGGTCTTTACTAAATTTTTGTGGGATTTTGGAAAATATTTTATTGAAAGTCTTGACGAATAAATAGATAAACAGCGAGAAATAATGATAAAACCATAACGGAAATAAAATTAAATAAAAGGACTTAATAATAATAAAATAAAAATAAAAGGGGTGAACATGCAATAAACAAGTGACAGAAAATCAGAAAACAGAGTACGAACAGGGGGTAAACAGAGTAAATTTTTGTGTCGCATAGGTGAGCCGTACGGCTTACCTGATTTGGCCGTACGGTTCACATAAGTGAGCCGCACGGTTTAACTTTTGACAAATTTTTCAAAATTTTGATTTTCGGACAAAAGCTTGTTTTTGTTATTAAAACCTGACTTTCGTGAAAAACTTCAACCATCCGAGCCTAGAAATGACTATTAGAGTCATCCTAGACCCGGGGTCCCCTCAATGAACCAAGTTTCGAACCCGGCTCAAGAAGTACGGTTCGTACCTTTGCAGAAACTTTGAACCGCTTGCAAACCTCAGAAATTCTTGGACGTAAAACTTTGGACGAAGGATTTCTCAGATGGATGGTGGATTACTAGCAATGCAAGTAGAGAAGTAGAGAACGTTTTGTGGTTTTGACAAGAGTTTCGGATGAGATTTTTGAACGGAGAAATGACCGGAGAATTTGCCGGCGTATCGGGGTGGTACCGAAATTTCTGGGGTGTGAAAAATGGGAGAGATGGAGGCAATTTATAGGCGGAAAAACGGAATAAAATCGGCATAAAATCCTTCCGAAATGATGAGATGTTTTTGCCATAAATTTTCGAATATTTTCTGACACATAGCCGTACGGTTAGGGAGGTTAGCGCACGGCTCACAGGAGTGAACCACACGGTTTGGGTTTTTATGGATGAACCGTACGGCTTAGATAGAGAACCGTACGGCTAGGGCTATTTTTGTCCAAAAATTCTGAAGTCTGGAATTGTTGTTCCAAGGTACCGCCGCGTGTTTCTTTCATCATTGGGGATGCACGGGGGTAAAAATTGGGGTGTCTACACACTTCACGTCGTTGCCAAACTCATCCAACATTTATACAAGTAGGTCCTCCTCTTCTTTAAGAGTCCATAGCCTACAAGATTGTTTTTTCTTTCCCCTTACTCCTTGATCGCTTGGATTGCGAATCTTCTTGACTATCCATTACATTCGCTATGATGATGTTCAATGATAATAGCAATTTCACAAAAGACATGGCACAAAATATCAAATATTGCAATAAATGTTCCAATACACACCCATGGAAATCCACATAGTATGTTATTATATGCAATAACCAAGGAATAGGACAAATAACATTGTTCGAATTGTTAAACATGTCTAATTAGAAGATTACAACAAAGACAAAGGGTCCCAAAACATTTCCTACTCTCCCACCCTGATCATTAGCTAACCAATGATTGTACATTTGGACGACCAAGCTATCCCTCATCTGGGTCCATTGGGTGGTTGGCTTGATGGTTGTAATGTACTCATCTAGTAGGACATTATGCAGGTTTTGGTGCCCCCACAAAGTGTATTCAAGTTCAATCAGATCCATTGCCATATCTCTCTTCACAAGGTTATGGAAAAGGCAATAGGCAGTGACGATACGACATTGAGTCCTAATGGGGTAGTAAGAGCAGGGTCTTAATATTCTCCATCTCATCTTCAACTCCCTGAAGCATGTCTCGGCCACATTTCAGGTAGCAGAGTGCTTCATGTTGAAGTATTGATCTTCCAGGCTCTGGGCAAGTGTCCTAGCCTCCAAATGCTAATGTGGTATTGTTGACCCTAGAGCGGTGCTAATAATCCCGACCCATTACGGTAACTGGCATCAACGAGGTTGTAATGACCTACAAATTTCATTTAAAGGCTTATGTGGGTACGTCAACACAATTGTGGAGGTATTTAGTGTAATGGGAAGATCTTAAAGTGACGTACCCTTTGGAATCTTCAACCCATGAGGCCTCACCAAGGCATAGTGGAGCACTCTCGAGTCTATGGAGGATCTTTCCCAACCAGACAACCTATACATGAATTGTAGGCCTCAACTATAAACCCCTAAGACATTTGTCGTATAGTCACCCTTTCTTGACCTATAGCGTGTCTTGTCCTCTCTTATGGGGAGGACAGGTACGAAGGCACCGTCTAAAGCCCCTAGACAATTATACCTATGAGAGGAGGCACATATTTTAGTACTCATAGGTTTTTAATAATGAAGAAATTGTTGAATATGTTATTAATGTAATTAGGAAATTGATTTTACCTCAAACCACTTCTGCCTAAGATTTGGCTCATTAGCAGGAACATGTTGGGGATGATACCACAATTCATTGTGATGTCACAAAATCGCCAACAGAACTCCATCGAAATGCCTACTAATTGTTTCCACGTACCTCAAAAATTTGAACTTGATAGGCCTATTGCTTGACCGACCAGGTGACTAAAAATAAGACGAATAAAGACGCGTCCCAAGCGTAGGACTCTCGACCAGTGTAGCACAATAATTCCGGAAGTACCGGAGTCGAACCACTGAGACGACTTAAGTGTTGACTCAAAAGTGTGAAATTGCAGTTTAACTGGCTCTTAGGTAGCCACCCCTTGATTTGATGAAAATTGATTAACTAATTTCTAAGCTAATTTAGTTGAATGCGAATTAATAAAGAGAGCACAGCTGAGGGGACCCAGCGCCTACGACTAGTCCAACCAATACCCACTCGGACCACAATTCCTCTTTTCTTTGATTTTAGAGTAAAAAGAAAGGTTTCCCAACGAATGCGCACCACCTGTCACCAGATTCCGTGCGCATACGAATCTTGGTAATGCCTGGGTTTGTTCGTTAGAAAAATCCCTTGATCCCAAAAATTGCTTGAAAGCTGAGATAATTCGGCCCGAGGTGAAATATTGATTAGTCTAGACGTGGGCGCCTTCGCCCCACAGCCGCACTCAAAGCGACTACTCACTCATGATTATAGAAATCATGAAGAACGAATTAAACATAGATCTAAACATAGATCTAAAAATATAAAAACAATAGCAAACGATACCGTAGATTGCAATGGAAAAATCGAACTTGGTTATTAATACGCAACACCAATCCAAAAGCTGAAGTTCTCCAAAAAAAAGAACTTGAATGCGAAAACGCTGAATGAATAATGCTCTCAAAACCGTAGCCGCCAAACTCCGAAGTGCAGAAAATTACTAAAAGTTTCGAACCCTAATTAATGATCAGATTATCGTTTATATAGTGGCCACCCTCGGAATACATCAAAACGCCATCGTTTGGACTCCGTAACCGCTCGGTATCGATACGGCTGATATAGGTATCGATACCGAACCTCTTTCGTTGACTTCTTGACCGGCCGTAAGCATTCGGTATCGATACCCCTGAGAAGGGTATCGATACCAGACCTTCTGGATTCCAACTTGTCCCTTCTTAAGCAATTTGTATCGATACCTCTGAGAGGGGAAATTTGAGATTCAGAAACTTGGTGAGGTTTAGGGAAATTTGAAACAGGGATTTAGGTAGAGGGTGAAGAGAGGATGTTGTGGTTGAAATTTGGTAGAGAATGGTGGTTGTTTGAGTGGGTTTTGGGTAGATTTGTTGGTAGGGTTTGGGGTGGCTATGGAGGAGAAGAGAGAGAAAGAGAGAAAGAAGAAGAAGATTGGAAGAAGAGAGAGAGGGAGCCGATCGGCCTCTTTTTATTTTTTTGATCGAAACAAACCGGTATCGATACCCCTTATAAGGGTATCGAAACCGAACTGTTAACGCTTTTTTGTTTTTGTTTTTTTTTTTTTTTTTTGCAAGAAGCCACCGAAACTCATTCTCTCTTTCGTAAATGGGCATTCATTTGTGGGAACCGAAATTTGGTTTTCAGAATAGGGGTTCGGGCTTATGGTTTACGGTTAAAGGTTTCTCAACACCATGGCATCCCCAAGCAACATTCCAATTCTTCCTTTCACCACACATTCATTGATTTAGGTCTCTAAAGATATACACAGAGTTGGACCACCACGCTGACACACCACCCAAACACCGGTTTCCTAAGTTTGACACAGGAACTGACATAGACAAGTTAACCATGGGATCGATGGGACACATGTACTGGTCTAATCATGCAAAAATGGCCTTGTTTCATCCCCTAAACACGTCACCAACTCTCACGCATGCATATGCAATATTTAACTCATGATATGAGGTTCAAACGCCTACTATTTTATGCGAATGCGGAAAGTGAAAAACAAAGAAACATGGGATGTCTTAAGGACATTTTATGCACAACGTGGGAACACCTACTCAAATCTGCTTATGGTGTGGAAAATATTCAAACATGGATGTCAGATATATGCATGTGAACAAGTTAACAGGCAATCAACGAGACAAAAATCTAGCATGCTCATCTAACTCATACAACCAAGCATAACAATCGTATCCCCAAACTCAAACCTTAACAAAAAAAAAAAAATTTAAATTTAAACTACTAACAACGCTCACACGTGTACAAGGTACACCCCATCCCCCAACTTGAAAATTGCTCTGTCCTCAGAGCATGAAGACAAAACAGAAAAATAGAATAATCAAGGGAAAGAGATGAACCGACGGATGGCAGCCAACCATCACGACCCCGGCCGATAAATGGGGAATTTGCCACCATTGTCGCTAGGCGTCATCTGAACCGCTCCCAGGATTCATGCCTGCAAAAGACGCAAGAACCAACTACCTACTAGGCAACAAATGGTGTCAGTACTGCCCGCATGCGAAAGCCGGGCCACAACAAATAAAATAAAAGAAATAATGAACACCACCACTTTCGTCACGTGAAAGGTACGGGTACTACTTTTCTTCCTAATTTTCTCACTTAAATATGCGTAGAGAAGGTCATCATAACAATCCCGGGTAAGTCATGACTCAATAGGTTAAATCTCTCAAGGTTTTTCCTTAAAGAAATCAGAGCCATTCGTCTTTTATGACTATCCGAGACACGGCAATAAGATTGTTAGAAACCCAGATACGCATATTCAAGGCTAGAAATTAGGTGGCCATACCGGACCCTTTTTTTTTTTTTTTTTTTTTTTAAAGATACGAAAAACAAACAAAATAAAAGACAAACGCCCTTACTAACCGGGGCTGGGCACACGATCCTTCTTTTAATAGCGGCGTGCGAAGCTATGGAACCCCAAGTCAATGATGGGTACCCCTAATGTTAGGGGTCGGGTCCACACTCAATGAAGAGCATGGTACGCGTGAGCTACCCGTCAAAACTAGGCAGGAACAACCGCCTACACAGCTGTGTCGTCCGAATAAACAGGATCGACCAACTCCTCATCAGGTTCGCCTACCTCCAAAAATTCCAAATAAGGTTTTAGACGTTGCCCGTTAACTTTGAACACATTATCATCTTTAGGATCACGGACATCGACTGAACCATTTGGGTAAACATTAGTTACTACGTAGGGACCATCCCAACGGGACCTCAACTTTCCTGGGAAAATATGAAGACGCGAATTATAGAGTAGAACTTTCTGACCAGCCGTAAAGGTTTTGCGCTGAATATTCTTATCATGGTACGCCTTAACCTTCGCCTTATAGATACTAGCGTTCTCATACGCGTCATTCCTAAGTTCCTCAAGTTCACTCAATTGCAATTTCCGATGCTCACCCGCCTCAATCAAACTAGAGTTGACTTTCTGAATGGCCCAATAGGCCTTTTTCTCTAACTCAACAGGCAGGTGACAGGCCTTACCGTAAACGAGCCGATAGGGTGAGGCACCCAACACGGTCTTGTAAGCAGTGCGGTAAGCCCACAACGCATTATTTAACCTAGTGGACCAATCCTTCCTAGTCACACCTACGGTCTTTTCTAGAATTCTCTTTATCTCCCTATTCGCTAACTCGGCCTGCCCATTGGTTTGGGGGTGGTATGACGTGGATACCTTATGAGTAACGTGAAACTCCCCCATCAATTTCTCAAATGACCGACTCGTGAAATGCGTGCCCTGATCCGAGATAATGGCGCGTGGCACGCCAAACCTCGACAGAATGTTAGCCTTAAGAAACTCTAGCACGACTTTCGACTCCGTAGACTTAGTGGGAATCGCTTCCACCCACTTCGACACATAGTCCACCGCCAAAAGGATGTACTCATAACCATGAGATATAGGAAATGGACCCATAAAGTCGATGCCCCAACAATCAAATACCTCTAGCACAAGAATAGGCCGAAGGGGCATCTCATGACACATATAACTTGCCAAGCTTTTGGCACAAAAACAAGTG